>JAMKCH010006298.1:0-32691 GCA_023653785.1 Ophioderma brevispina
ATGAATTGAGGATTCGCTTTAATTTTTCCGATGCACCTTTAATGTAAGGTAGCACAACTAAAATCTCATGTTTGGATGTAGTCGCTGCTTTGTTGTCTGGAGGGGCCCATGTTTTGGATGTTTTGGCACAGGCTCTCTTGAAACTCCACTCTTTGTAGCCACACTTACGAAGGGCCGACTTGATGTGCTCAACTTCAGCAATTTTATCTTTTGGGTCTGTAACCACCGATTCTGCCCAGTGGATTAAAGTTCTGATAATGCTAAGTTTGTGCTTAAGTGGATGGTGTGAAATGAAGGCAGTGTATTGGTCAGTGTGAGTTGGTTTTTCTGTAAACACTGATGGAGAGTGAACTGTCCGATTGCCTTTTTAACAAGTGTCCATAAAAAAGAAGTTTTCAATCTGTCTCTTGGTCATTAGTAAACTTGATAAATTCACTCTGGGTACTGATGTGATTGGTGACCTGTTCTACTTTATCCTTGTTGATGATTACAAAGGTATCATCCACGTATCGAAGCCAAATACGGGGCGGATGTGTTGCAGATTTTAACACTTCCCGTTCAAAATGTTCCATGTACAAAGTGGCCACAATTGGGCTAACTGGTAAGCCCATCGTGCACCCACGATCTTGTTTAAATATTTGGGCCCTGAATACAAAGTAGGTAGGCCACAAACAAAATTCCAATAAGGTTATGACTTGAGAAACATTGAGGTAAGTGCGGGCCTTCCAAGAGTTGTCACTTTCTAACATATCTTGAATGTACTGGAATGCTAGCGAAAAGAGCAGTTACTTTGTATGATGTTAACACTTAATCCTCGCTCACTTTCAGATCCTTAACCTTGGAAACAAAGTCCTGCATATTATTGATATGATGGGGGACTTGCCGACAAAAGGCGACAAAAGCTCAGCCACAAATTTGGCTTTTTTGGGTACCTTAGAGAGTCCATATATACGAGGCACAATGCACACTGATTGTCTCACATTTTCATACAAGGATTGGTCTAGCACCCCCTTGTCTTTCAAATCTTTCAATAACTTAAGAATTCTGTTTTTATAAGTGGTGTCCTTTTTAAGTTTGGTGTAAGTTTTGGTGTCACTGAGAAGGTTGTTTACTTTCTCCTCGTATTTATCAGTGTCCAAAACAACAGTAACTTTCCCCTTGTCAGCTGGTAATTGGCAATATTCTTGTCTCTCTCTTAAGGTCTGTAATGGCCTTTCTTTCTTTCATGGAGATATTACTCTCGGGGAGTATAGCGGTCTTAATTATGGCCATTACCTTTGAACAAAGTTCTTCCCTGTCCTTGCCGATAAGTTTATCACACTTGACTTTGGTAAAAGGTAAAGGGACGGACCTGTGTACACAGGAACGGAGTGCCCATCTCTCTTTCGAAGCGATTGGGCCAGACTCAACATGTTGCTATAGGGGGATCGCCACACCTCCTCTACAGCGAGTCTGTTACCTTCCCAACATTGAATAATGCCGGTACCCATTTATACACCTGGGTAGAGACTAGAGGAGTAATTGAGGTAAAGCGCCTTACTCAAGGGGCGAAACACATTGGCCTCAGCGGGCCTCGAACCCACAACCTTTGCCGTGCGGGTCGGGCGCTTTATCCACTGGATCACATGTGCCCTCTGGTAGCTACAATGAATTCCTCTACCAGTACAGCCTGTGGAGAAACTCCGAAATTTAGACCTTTATTTAACACCGATGTCTCTTGTTTGGTTAAGACTACGGGAGGATGGGTTAACCACCCACTTATTCTCTGCATCCGCTACTGACTTTTCACAGCTGGAATTGTGTTCCTTACTTTTCAATATGGCGCTCCTTCACCCTGCCATTTTCCTTGCACAATGCATTCTGAGAAAAATTGACGACTTATTCTTCCCACAGTAATTTTTCATAGAGATTGGAGATGATATCTCACGTTCTGTCTCTAAATATTAATACTAAAATTATGTTGGCGAATCCTTTCATTCAACTTTTCGAATGATAGATTGCACTCTAGGGCCTCCACCTTTAGATTTAAGGCACAAACCACTGTGTCAGATGTGAATTATAGCACGGCAAAGTATAGCGTAAATGGTTCCAAGAACAGGCTAACTTGTGACAAACTTTCTCTAACTTTCTATCTTGATCCAAGTAGTCCTTGCCACAATCATATAATTGCGATAGAATATTAAAAACACAGGCCACTCCAGCTGCCAACACGTCTAAAAATATTCATTCGCAAGAAAACACTAATTAAAAGTTGAACTTTTTGCCAATCAAAACATATGCAATGTAGTGGATTTTGGCCATTTTTGGACATAGCAAAAAACAAGCCAAGGAAACAAGCTTTAATCAAGGCTTTGCAAGGACTACAGGATCCAATTCTGTTTACTTGACTATTTAAGGTGGGAATTGTGCATTTTTTAACATGTGTGAAGCCTACATAATGACTGAATCAAGTCTTCAGACTTTCAGACCTCAAGTTGGATGAAATTACACTTAAATAATAAAGATCAAAACTACTTTCAAATATCACCACCAGCAAGCGGGCCATGATATCATGGCCTGGTGAATCAAAGTTGTTGGATCTCATCAGGCTAAGGTAGCACAAAGCACACACTAACTAACTTAGAGAATAAATGCCTGATTTTGGGAACCGGTACTCTCTCACCCCCCCCCTCTTTACGACTAATTGAAACCAAGGCGATACCATTATTTTAAAAAGATACCGGTTCACAAAATCATAACCTTTATTCTCATTCTTAAACTCTTTAATCATTTAGGAAAAAATTTTCATGATTCTAAATAATTTGGAAAATTTGTATGGATGGCAAGCTAAGTAACATAGATTCATAATAAATCAAAATCCGTTAAATTGTCCACATTTGTTGAGTATAATTTTCCCTTTTATTTCCCGCCCAATAGCTTACTCGAAAACATTCCGACAAATCCACATCGCATGCAAATTGTGACGTCAAAGTGATTGACCATCCACATTTATGTCGTTGTGACCATCATGTCACAGTGTTGCCACTTCAATAATAATTAACACAACATTTAAACAAAAAAACAAACCATCCACACACACACATTTTTTTCTAATTTTAGTATTACTTTCATTATCCATCATATTGACAGTGTCAGCAATAACAAATGTTCGAGGTCAACACAGTTTGGTCTCACTTTGACGTCACGAGGCAAGAGCAAAATTGGGCGCGTTTGATCAATAAGCCGTGGCGAAAATCCGCCCGTTTTCTGCTTCTCGTATGTCAAAAAAAGCAAAATTAAAATGCTCTATTTTGTTTACTTTTTACATCAAATTGTATTATTTTTTCGGGAATTTGGATGTATGTACATATATTTTATGATGTAAGTCAAACTGAGCTTGGACCAAATCTTGACATATTTTCCTTTAAGGTCATCTTTAACCAAACTCATGATCTTTAAACGGCTAAATACAACATAAATGACTCTGCCACCACCAATGGCAACAATCGAACAATCCCGTTGAATGCACCGATCATACGCAACGAGACGCATGATTTAGCTGGCGCGCGCGAACCGTAGCAACGCAGTATGACGCGAGCGCTTCCAACCTAAAAATAACGTCAATAATGCAGTGTGTACAACCTGAGTTCAATTATCGAAATGAACCCGGGCATCAGCCAATTAAATAGCTTTATATGGTTACAGCTTTTTAAGAATATCCCATTGAAATGCCCCATAAATTTGCCCTGATCATGCTTTTATTTTCCACCCATGTAAACAATATTTTTCGATATTTTACTTGCATGATATGTTCCATTAAACTATGTAAAAATGTTATTTAAAAGGTTTTTTTTATGACGTTTTTAGTTAACTTTTTGAGATAACTGCACTTGAACCTGATCCAGCCATCATATCATCCCAATACCCGTAGCAAACAACCTGTAATTTGCAACATTTTCTAACATATTTAGAATAATGGGGTCCTATTCTAGACTCAGATTTCAGTCCCTATATTTTACTATAGGGACCGAGGGAAAAGGCCCATAGACTTCGTGGTGAAATTGACTTGGGAGAAAAAAAATCCAATGTATCAATTTTGGGATCCCGATTTCATCCTTAAATGTCTTTGTACTTAATTAGAAACATATTGTATTGAGAACAATATCAAGAATCTAATGCATTTTAAGGCACAAAAATGCCATCGAAACATCATAATGTTTCAGACTCTGCATGCCCTTTGCAAAGCGCGAAAATTCGCACCGGGGAGAGAAATTCTTAATTTTTGCGATAAAAAACACAAATTACGTTTTTAAAGGCAACCATTAGCAGAGAACAACTCCTCCTCACTGCTGAATAGTATGTTTTAATTAATTTTAAATACACAACTGTACAATTTTACTTTCTAAAATTGGAATTTTCTCACCCAATTCCAATAGCAAAGTGACTAAACCATGATTACTAGTCTAGTCCTATACTATGCTTTCAATTAAACAACAAGAGTCACACAAACCTGGTTACCTTGGGCGGCTGATATCCAAAGTTTTAAATCTGTTTTTTCCCATACCTCATAAGCAATCGCCCTACTCTCCCATCCTTCTACTTCACCCAATTCAATGCATTCCTCCATCCTCAACCCAACCCTCTCTACTCTCCTCCTCCACTTTGCTTCTTCCTGTCATATTTGGTCATCCCTTCCTCCTCAAAATCCACCCACCTCGAACTCACAACTCTTCTTAAAACATGCGCTGTCAGCTCTCATCTTTCCTCATCACATCAACGTACACCATTCCGCCTTCAACCAACATGGTTCCACAGCTTCTTCCACACCCAACATCTGCATCAAGTCTCAGTCTTCTTCCGTATCCATAACTTCACACCACACATCGCTCTCATCAGTGCTCTCTCCTGTCCTTCTCAAATCCCCATATCATTTTCAATCAGACACCATGTCTCACTCCCCTACAGCATTACCATCTCACACAACTCTTATACACCATTCATTTCATCTATAAAAAAAATCTTTTCCGTGTAACAAACTCTCCACATTCCCTAATCTTACCCCCCAAACCTTACTTCTAGCGTGACAGCCGCCTCGCATCCACCACCCCCACTCATACCCTGCCCCCAGGTCATGAACCCTTCCCAATTCATTCTCACACACCACACAACTTTTTCCATCCAACCTTTTCCCCCATCCTCTATAGCTTTTTTCTCCCATCTTTCCATGCAACAAAATCTAATGGGCACTACTTTTTTACTCAACTACTGGACTATCAATGAAGGATTTAGAAGTGCGAGCCCCAGAGCATTTTTTTCTGCCTGCCGAAGGGTAGTCTTTATCTGTATTTGGCCACCAATATCTTCCACAGTGTATAAGTCCCCCTGTGGCCTTGTACCCTTTGTACTGTAGACACATTCCCAGTTGCAGCTACAGAGAGTGGGTGTGGTTTGCTAGTATCTCTTTCCAGCAATGCAATGTTCACACAATGGTCAAAATAAAACACTAATAATAGTGATAAGTGTTGAACCTGTTGATCCAGCCTAAAATTCAACTGACATACAAACAATCACATCGGTGGCCCTTATACTGCTATCGAAGCCTGTTGAATATGATTATATTCATGCACTTTTCTATCTCTTGGGCAAGGTAAAAAAAAAAACAATGCTGCAAATATGTAACCTTGTGGCTTGTCCATATTAGTGAATGTGAAATGTTTTGTTTTAACAATATTGTATGGTTAAAAATCTTAAAAGATTGTCTAGTATTATAAGTGGTATGAAATTAGCCTAATTTGGAATGTTGGCCAATGGTTGAAAACGGGTGTATATTGGGTCCGAGTTACATTGATTAATATTTAGTGAATTTTTTTGTATTATGTGTTACTTACCCCATTCTACATACCAAGAACCACTTCCTGTTTGACATTGTGAAAGCAGATAGCTGAAATCCTTCATGTGAATTGCCACCAAAAGTATTAATTACCACATGTTGGACTATTGATCATGCGGATGAATACTGCAAAGTGTTCACGTTTTTTTTCTCCCCGTAATTTGTCCTTACCTTGTGGATGTCTGGAATTTTTTAGAAAGCAACCGGGGCAAAACCCAAATTTGATCTGGGCCAATGGTGTACCATATGCACGGTGCATGTATAGGCTGTGTGGAATTGACTGTTTTGATATAACATAATCTTGATATGGGTCATTATTTGCATATTAATCATGGAGCTGTGTGGACTTGACTGTCTACCAACATGCTTATCGATTTGGACAATGAGAAATAATATGCTCGTCATTACTATACCACATTTGCCAAAGCAAAACATAATGAGTGATTTACACAAACATAAATATAGTCTTAGCATTTGACACCATATTTAAATGAAAGTCAGTGAACATGCCACAGTTTACAGTGAGGTATTAGGGAAGAAACCAAAGACAAAAGAAGTTAGGAGTTACTCAATTAAAGTGTTGTGTTTAAGATTCACAGCCATCTAGCAAAACACGCGACACCGGGAGCATATAGGTCACCTGCAGATTAAAATTACGGACTTAACAATATTTAGGTATTTTTTTTTTTTTGTAGCAAAAAAATTGCTGTTCCTGGAAGTTGAAAATGCAAATAACTCGGATTCTATAAATTAACAAAATACCTATTGATTTCAAATTTTTGCCCTTAAAATAGCCATATTTTGTGGTTATGTGAAAGTTAAAATCACATTAATTAATACACCGTTAGGTCATAAGGTTTAACATAGGGCCTTCTCAATTGATTGATTGATAGGCCTATATCACTTGAGGTCCTTTGCTGAAGAATGAATTTATTTTACAAAGACAAAAAGAAAAAAAACGCTCAGACCGTGGTATATCTTTTGCAGAGTTTCACACATAGTCATTTAAAATATATGTATGACAAAACGTAACAATTTTCTATTGTAATGTGCAATGATTAAAGACGCATTTGAGTACAATGAAATGGTTTTTCAGCTTATTAATTTAAGTGTGAATAATGCACTGGTATGCATAAAGAGCGAACAAAAGAGGCTTTGTGCGATTATGACTTTAATCATGTTTATATAATTTAAGAAAAGAAGAACCTTTAAGTTAGTGTGGAAAGACTCGCGGAATAGCCAATGACTCTTGGGCCCTAATTAAAAATAGAAATTTTATTTAAGTTAAAGCAATGGTAGAGGATGTGAAACTTAATAACTAAATAAATAATTAAAAGTATGGACGTTTTCTGAACTAGCCTAATTTAAATGTCGAAGCTAAATTCTTTAGGGCAGATGGTCCTTTTTAAGGACGCTTCTTGTTAAAGCTTGTGTGCAATGACCGCTCTCCCTGAGGAAAGTAACAAAACTAATTCCAAAAACAAAATTCCTGATTTTTCAGATTTAAATCAATAGGAAAAATATAAGGTTTGTCAATTTATGCATCAGATTCTTTGTAGACCACATTGTATATACCCTCAGCATATACCGCATGGTTGCAAACCACCAAATACAAACAGAAATTATCCAATCACATTACATAACACCATTGTTGTCTTTCATATTAAAACCTCATCCATTTTGATTTTATCATCAAACTCTCAGACAAGGGAGGAGATTGGCAAACCAGAATTCTGTCAGGCTCTGCTGCCCCCGCAGTAATTAGTATTCACTGCAGTCTTGTGTATTCCTCCTATACAAACACTGAGATAAAAATACACAGACAATAACAATGATTTCAGGAAATACAAGGACCGAGAGTGCATGGGACCAAAAAACCTTTTTAAGTATCAAAGGAAAACGTTAAAGGTAAATGGAGTTATGGAAGCTCAAGAGCAATACAGAAATGTTTAAAAATACAGCCACCCACATTCATTTAATGCAAAAGAAAAAAAATGCAATATTTATAGCTGCACATTTTGTATTTCTTCTTGGACAAGACCACACATCCAGTCAATGAAAACCAAAAAGGAACAAAGAGAGTTAAAATTGCCAGGTTATGTGAATTTTATAGTGAGAGGAAGTGTTCTGGCAAATAAAAATGAAAAACACCAGTAGAGAGGACCATTTTACTATAACTGGTTAAGATTTCAGTTCAAATTTATAAAACTGTCTAAGGGTGTCCATTATATTAGCCAACTCACAAACTTTCAAATGTCGTAGATGGCATTTGATAAGTGAATGGGGCCCCGTTTGCAAAAAACTCAGTCGAAACTCTCGTGCAATACCCTCACTCGCCCCCCGCAACCTGCCTGGTGGACCAAGTGATCAAAGGCAAGGTGCAAGGGTTATGAAAAGTTCTATATGAGACATGTGCATGAGTTAGTATACACATAGAGTTATGTATGAGTTTCGCGAATGGACCCATGGACTGGTATATCAGTGAAGGCCACACACTACACCTGGCACAAAAAAGTATATCGGCATGTTTTCAATCAGTATGTGCCAAAGCAGACCATGTTGAAAGTTTGGAACTATAATTTTGTTGCCCTAGGTCTGCTCGTTCTTTAAACCTTGCTTGCTAAAAAGCGTGCAAAAAAGGCTGAGATAGAGCGCCGAAAGACGCAAACCCCCAAACCAAGTTTGCAGTTTAGTTTTTGGATTTTTCATAGGGCTGCAGCACCAACCAGTTGAGAGGGTACTGGGGCCAGCCAGAATAAGTTTTCAGTTACCAAGGTGGTGAAACTTAAAGAACCTTTGACACAGGTAGTGAACTTTAACCCTACCATGAAATGGAGGGTTTGTGGGCACTTACGACACCAAGTTTGGTAACCTGTGTCTATGTATGCGTACTTGACAAAGGTTACAGAGGATTCCTGCATAGAAAAACATGCAAACCTTATTTAAGTCCATACTACAATTGCTCCATTTAAAATAACCTGTGATGTTTATATTGTGGTGGAACGGCAAGAAAAAGTATAATATAGTATGGATGTGACATCACTGCCCATGCATACTGAGTACAACCCTTGTTGTGCACCTGGTAATGCTCCTTGGCAGATTTTTTATAAAATTTTAAAGAAGAAGGACATCTCTATACATCATATACATACATAATCATGGCTTTTGTTGTTATCTATAGATATCATGGGTAGAATTTCATTGATTTAAGTTTATAGGACAGCATTGATTCACGCAAATCCTTTTACGAGAATCTTTGCGAGATACGATTCTCAGATTCTCTCAGTAGCCCGGATATATTGTTCTGAGGAGGTGCTACAACAATCCTTCTTGGCAGATCAGATTTTTTAAGAAAGCAGAACACAAAAACTCACCACACACACACATGCATATGGCGGCCAAGCTCCTTCAATATAGCAACTTGTCAAGACTAATCAAAATAGATTAGAATACAGACACAAACCGATTAGGCGCTTTGATGTGGGTCGGTCATGGCTGTTCCCATGGGTGTCCCAATACAACCTCGATCATCCTCCATATTCAAAAAAAAAAAAAAATAGAAAATAAGGCATTGTTTTGAGGTATTCTGAGCTCCAACGGCCTTGACAACATATAAAAGTGTCATCAAGATTTTGCATTACATGTTAAACCAATGGCGATGTTAAAATTGGTATTGGTATTATTGGCCGGCCCCCTGCTTTTTTTTTTTTTTTTTTTTTTTTTTTTTTAATTAAAGTAAATAATATGAAATGGATATAGGGGTAAGGCTGGCGCTTGTTGAAAAACCAAGGGGTTCTTCGGTGACAAGAGGACTAAAAAATAGGGGTATTGGGTGAGGACAGCCAAAACACCCACAAAATAAGGGGTCTTTGGGTGGACATATTGCTAAATTTCCCCAAAATGGGGTCTTTTTAAGAAAATGTTTTCAAAAATTTCACCCAAAATAGGGGTCTGTGAGAATTTCAAACTTTATTCCCAAAAATAGGGGTCTTTGAGGGACATTTCAGAATAAATAAGATATTTGGGTTAAACATAGCAATGCTTGCTGTGAAATGGAGGGGGTCTTAACAGGCCTCCATGAACATCACCTCCCTGGGACATGCTCAGAGGAGGTTATCCAGCCTACTTTCTATCAAGTTTTACATGTCCTAATAAGAGTTTACATAGTATGCACTATCAAAAATGCCCAGCCATGGGGTACAGGGATGGAAGGGGACTTGTACTACCTGATAGTCGGGGAAGTTGATCTTTTTTTGCCCGGGTGTCTGTTGTTGTGGGTACCGGACGTATCCGCGGACTTACTTGTTCATGGACGTTCACGCATTAAAAAAAAAGCCGGGATTTGGGTCGGAACAAACGGAGCGCGGGGCCCGTTCGACAGTGTGTGTATCACTCTCCGAAAAGTGACCTCTATAAACCCTGGAAATGGAAGTCGCCAATCAAGTTTTACGCCATTTGAGCTTGCCCGGCTAGCAGGGGTCTGGACTTGCCGGTGCGGACATAACAATGTTGCCCCGCAGGGAAGGGAGCTGTCATCGGTCTCCTGTTCCTCCCCTGCTCCACATGCACCAAGAAACAAAGCTCATAACATACGGGTAAAACAAAAATACATTGCGTTTCCCGGACCGCGAGTGTCATCTGACATTCGCGGGTGGTGAATGGGGACAAAGGTCAAGATGGTCATGAAGGTTTACACGAGGTCACCAACATGTCCCCACCCCACCCTCCTTTCCACCAAGTTACATAATAGTAGCCCTTTTACATGAACTCCACAAAGCATGCAATAGATTAAGGTTAACATTTGGACCAGCCAAAGGTCACATGAGGTCACCAAGGTCACATGAGGTCATTAACATGTCACCCCACTCCCTCCTCCCCACCAAGTTACATCATCGAGCCATTATGGAAATCATACGGAATGCAATATATTAAGGGTTTTTTTTAAACATTTGACCACAGACACACAGATACACAAAACATACGACCAGCGTAATCCCTATTGCTTCTGCAATTCTTGCAGACGACACAAAAATACCACAGACATATTGTCGCACAGTTTTATTAGTTTGTAAAAATAATAATTGGGTTATATTTATTTCCACCAAAATCATTCTGCTGTTAAACGTTCCCACTTATTTGTTGTATTTTGGTTTGCTTTCGGTTGGTTCAATAATCCTCTTGTATAATCTCTGCTCTCTGCTTTCCTCCTTTCTTCTTTTTGTACACTGTCTCTGCCATTCATTCTTTGATGTGGCATTGTATTTTCTTTTGTTATGCTAGCCACATGCTTGTGTGGTGTCCGTGTTACTTCAGTGAACTGTTACTCTAGCGTAAAGGGATGGATGTACCAGACTGAGTGTATGGCAAATTATAGTGTGTGGATTGTATGAAAGATAGATGTAAGGCGAAGTATGGAGTTTATGTTGTTGGTTAGTAGGCAATTTAATTTGTTCTCTTCCAACTTTATATGTTAATTCCCTGACCATGCTTGGTTAATTTTGCGTACATTTAGTTAGATTAATTAAGGTAACGTGATTGTTTAAGGTGATTAATTTATCATTAGGCTTAGGATTTAATTTGTAATTTGAGCTGGTGTCATAGAGTTCGCAGCGCCGGTTATAGGCCTTTTATGTAATTGAATATGTGTTCATTTTCAGTTATTGCATGGCGCAGAAAGTACGGGCTGCGATAGTCTGCGATTTATGCGGTGGTTGTGTGGCAAACAGAGAATGTTGCAATCGGGGTGACGTATGGTCATCGTGGCCAGGTCATGTTTGTCTGAAACAACTGTGTTTGGCCAGATTTAGGTTTACATATTTTTCATATTTTATATCGTAGTTCGGCATTGGCAGCTCTCCCGTGTAACTAGATTCTGGCTAGCACAGCTATGGGACTGTTATTAAAAGTATTCCGTGTGCCTACGGGTTAGATGCATGGCTGCATGCCTCGTTTGCATACCCGACGTGGTTTGCGGGGTCGGTTATACAAACATTTCATAAATTGTGTGCCACGCCAAAATCGGGGCTAAAAATAAGTCCCAGGTGCTGGTACACTACCGCCATTCATCGCTTAATATAATCTGGTTCTTGATTAAGGTAGGCAGGACTATCGGCTGTGTTGCACCTGTTCGCATTGCGGTGTTATTGTTTTAAACAAGGCGAAACTCGTATTTACGCGAAGTGTAAAATATGTCCCCGACGAAGGTCGGATCACTTAATCATGCAGATAAATGCAAATACAACAGAACATAAAAAATACACAAAAAGAACGAAAAAAAAAAAGACAAAACATCAAACAAGATACAAAGTAAAACAAATCTAAAAGAACCACACAAAAAAAGAAAGGATTTGAATCTCCACCGAATCCACCACCCACACATCTCCTACTACTAAAACAACAGCCCATCTTAATCATAAGATAAATTAACTCGACTACGACCCAACCGTAACTGAACAGATACACTACTCTCACTTATTCATACACATTTCAGACAAAACTAAAAAAAATCTGTAACACACTCTTATTACTCCCGTTTTCCCGACTATAAACACTCCCTATATTCCTTAGAACAATGATCCACTCAATCAAAAAGACGATGAATGCACTCCGCGAAGAATGCTCAAACATATTCAAACATTAAAAGAAACTAAATCCAGCACAATTGAAGAAACTAGCTGTGCATGACCAACCACCCACCCCCAACCCCCCTGCTGCTTTTTTGCAAAACCCACCCCCTCCCTAACACCCCACAACTCCCCCCCACAACCCCACCCCTCCCAAACACTGCAATACCCACCCCCACCCCCTCCTTAACACCCCTCCTCCCTCAACACCCCCCAAACCCCCCGCAACACCCCACCCCCACCAATATCCGTAACACGGAACTTTCCGATTCACCAACACACCGCAACACACGACAAATCCACCGAAAATAACACTCACATAGCCAAAAACCTCCCTCCCCAAACTCCCACCTCCCAACATCCCCCTCCCCAAACACCCCCTCCCCAACACCCCTCCTAAACTGCACACCCCTAACACCATGCAAACACCTACCCTCCCCAACACACTGCAACACAACACCCTCGCCAAAACCCTTTTTGCCCCCCACACCCCACCTCCTCCCCAACACCCGCAATAACTAACCCCCTTCCCAAACACCCCATGGCATAGTAGTCTATGTAGCGAAGGAATTTTGCCTATCCGACGTTACTGTTCAGAGATACAACAATTACGCATATTTAATTAGCTAATGCCATACCTAAGCGATGGACCGCATCTATCAACATACTTCAAATTGCAAAGAACTGTGGCCCTGATAGGCTTTCAAGCATCGCAGAGAAGTTTGAGTATTCCAAGTGTACAGTGTCAAAAAATATAGCAATTTACGCTGATTTTTGCATATGAAATTAAGTCATTTGCATACTCAATTTGCCCAAAATACGCCCAAAAATCTAATCAGGTCGAGAACTCTTAAGCACGCTTCCTTCCACAAGTACAACCATTTTACGCCTTACGGAACTCCAGAAAAACTGTACACAACGGGCCATGCAAGAAAATTTTCATAAAATTATGCAAATGAGATACTTAATTAGCATATTTTAAGCCCCAAAAATTCTACTAGGTCGAGAACCATCAACCCGCTTCTTTCCACCAAGTTACCTCATTGTTGCCATTACGAAACTCCAGATAAATCGTATACAACATGGTTAACATTTTTATCACGACGGACACGGCACGGACGAACGGAACGAAACAACGGCACGGACGATGACATTTTTAGTCCTTCCCCCCCATGTTCCGAACTCGTTGCGGGGACATTATAGGGACCTTGAAGGGTGGTGCAAATTCGGGGGTGCAGGTTTTCGGTCATTTCATTAGTGGACGGGGGTCTTTTTTTTTTAAGTTAAATGTTTTTTTGGGGGTTAAAATTTTTATTGTTATAGGCATGTTGGGTGTATAGATTAAATCCGAGCTTATATCCCTGATTTTAAGTCAGTGCCACAGTGTTTGCATTTCAAATAACAGATTTTTATGGGGTGTGCAGAACCCGGGAGTTTGGAAGGATCCCACCTTTTTATTTGTGGAGTTAGGTCCATTATGATTGAGACGTAGACAAGTTGATGTTGAGCTGAAGCGGATGAGGATGAGCTTGTCGGAAATCTCACTTGTGATTATTTTCTGTTCTACTTTAGGGAAAAGACGTCATTTTGATTTTATTTATTGGACGCAAACACGCCGAACTCTGGGAATAGTGCAAAGACTGAAATGATGCTGAAATGCGGGGAGGGTAAAATTTTGGGATAATAAAGGGTACGAATTCTGTTGCTTTCGAGTTTGCATTGTGCAAGGTTTCAAGTTATACACTAGAGACTCCATAATGCGCCTTGTGCAATAGTTGTGAAGTGCCCCCAAATTTTGTTTATGATGCGTCATTTGGATGCAGAGTGTTAAAATTGTCTGTCTCTGTCGTGATGACAGACGGTTCGGTGTAATGTGATGTTTTGAGTTCGCAGTTGTGCAAATAAATCTATATCATAGTTTTGATGGTCATCGCGCTGACATCCCAGTATTTTAGAACTGAGGAGACGCGAATTTTTGCAATGGGTTGCATCAAGTTGCAATCGGTGTATTGATGTTTGCAACTCATGTATCATGAGTGGCTGGGTGTGATTCTGTAAATGAGCCCCGCTCATGTGGCTTGTGTAGTTTCGTTCTCACGACTATTAGCGTTTGGGTGGCTAGGCCATTGTAAATAGAACCCTGCCCAACTCGTTCCTTTATTGTTGCACTTGGTATAATTTGCAAAACTTGTTAAGGATCGTGCTTGAAAAGTGAACGAGTGCGGTTCGTCATACATACGTGTCCGCCGAATGGAGTCTTGCCGAACAATCGGAGGTTGTTCTCAGTTGAGTGCTGTGCCGCAAGCTTGTACCCAAATGGCTCGTCTGCAGGGTAACGGTTTATTCCGTACATGGTTGACATGGTAGCTGGGGCGCTCTCTCGTGGGGGGACACTCAAGTTCTTTACACCGGCATGCATGCATTGGCGTGTCAAATGCCATGAGGCCTATTAGGTTAGCTTTATTAACAATTAGGGTCTAGGTCTAATTTTGAGGTATTTAGTATAATTTAGACAGCTTGGTCAGCGGTCTTTTGTTCATTTTTTACTCTCAAATTGGAGATGTTGTAATGGCCACAGTGTATTTCATGTTACTTGTACTTAATGGGTACTCGTTCTTGTGATGCTTATATGGGATCCCGTCGTTTAATGTTTAAAACAATATCAGTTAGTCTGTCGGTAGGATTTGATTTATCGTCACGGGCACCGTTGTTTTGTTTGCCGATGGATTTGATCAACTCC
This sequence comes from Ophioderma brevispina, assembly GCA_023653785.1. NCBI lineage: Eukaryota > Metazoa > Echinodermata > Ophiuroidea > Amphilepidida > Ophiodermatidae > Ophioderma > Ophioderma brevispina. The sequence continues at coordinate 15,233 of JAMKCH010006298.1, forward strand.
TTGCGGGCAGGGTTGATATTCTACTTATTTTTCATTTACCTTCAGTATCCTGGTACTTTAAGTCTTCTTAAAAATGAATAACTTAGTGCAATACAGACGAAGACAAAGAAAATTATAGGTAAATTATGTAATATTTTATTGCTTTAAAAGATATCTTTGTTTAAATATACTTTTGGGTGCCTAATTTATTATAAGGTATAAAAACCAGTGCCTGCCTAACCATTGACAATTAATTCGCTCTTCTATTGATTTTAATGAACGATCGGTCTGTGACCTATGACCAGAGTAATCCTATGTGCCTTCTGCAGTTCTACAGACGACACAAAAAATAGTGGTGATTTTGAATACAAAACTTTTGTCAGTTATTGTCAGGGTAGAAGCCTGATGAGATCTTTGTTGTTTCTTGGGTGCATACAGGCATGCAGGGAGGAAAGGGGAAAAGGGGCGGACCAATGGAACACAGCTGTTTAAAATTGTAAGTCTCATTATTATGATAAAACCAGGGGGGAGGGGCCGCTTCCCTTTGGGAATCTCGCCCCCCCCCTCCTCCCCCTGAAAAATAGTGAATTCTGCATTACATGCTATTTACAGTGAAAACAACATAGGCATCTACTATACTAACAAATTTTAACATATGCTTGCCCCCGATGGAAAATATGTCGTTGTTCACCCCCCCCCCCGCTTTGCTCACCCCTTGAAAAAAAAAGCTGGTTACACCACTGCCTGTGCATTTTATGAGATTTCATGGTGGTTAATTAAATATGTTTTTTCTTAAAAATCTGTTTTACCACATCGTTCTATAGAGAATGAGGAAATTAGAGGATGCCTTTAAAATCAGGGTCCAACCTTTTTGGCCTGGACCCCATTTCTCGACACTTAGATTAGATTGTGGGAGACCTCCAGTATCTCAAAATAATATATTCTCAAAATAAATTGTCCAGTGCAAGAAAAAAATGAGGTGTTTAGGAGGTACGTCAGTGGCAAGCCAGGGGTGAAGGGGCGTGCAAAAAGGTCGCCTCTATAATCTACCGAGGCCAGCTCTGAATCTACTGATGACAGGGAAGCAAGGGCAATCCTTAAAAAATTCTAAGGGCATTAGGCTCTCCATTCTAAAACAAGTGCGCATTGCAGTGTGCAAAAACACGCTTTTTTTTTGTAATTTTACGGATACCAATCGTGTTCATTTTGGTCTTTGAACCAGTCCTGTGACAATTTATAGCTGATTTTCGTGCGGAAGCGCCACGGCCCATTTTACTAATCAAATACAAAATTTAATTGATTATCAAAATACAAAAATCAGTCAGCTTGCTTGACATAGTTAAATTTATTATTTTTGGTTTTGTAATTTTTATTTGTTGTTTTTTAGATTTTTTAAAATTTAGCTTTGCGACCCCTGCTAAGGGTCCGCGACCCCTTGGGGTCGGCGGACTCCCAGGTGGGAAACCTTGATATAAAATCTTCACCTTGTAGGCCTATATGGTAAGATTCCACAATGGATTTTATGATTTTTTCAGATGGGGATACTCTTGATATGTCCCTTACTTATAGCAGTTGACAAAAATGTTGTCACCACTGCTTAAAATTGTTCTAAAAATAAAGAGACAATTTGCATGAGGGCAAAAGCTGTGATGGATAACAAGCATGCATCCCAAGCAAAGTAGCATGCACTGTTAACCATAAACCAACCACACATAAACATATCTAATATGTGTTACGTAGAAAGCTGAAAAGTGTTTTAAAAACACTAATAACCTGCCTTAACTAATGAAAGATTTATGTTCAACAAATCATTACCATTTATTATTCGGTGTATGTACAAAGAGCTGTGACTGATAAGCTTCTTGGCGAGGCAGGCATGCGAGGAAGAACAGAAGACTAAGAATGAGTTCTTAGGTTTTGGAAGGATGCAGGCATGAAGGAGACACTGTAAGACAGAAGTAAGCACTGCTCTATTCACTGAACTGAAGGGCAATGAAGATGAAGAGATCTTTGGAAGCAGATGAAGTAGAATCCTGTGTGGTTCATTTATCAGTTGACGCAAAGTTGTCCCACACAACTCAATCATTTCCAAATTTTTATTTAGCAATTATTACCCTTTTTGTTACAAAAATATTGAGTTCCCCCAAAAATTTTTTTTTTTAAATTTTCCAACCCGAATATTCAAATTTTAAAAAAAATTCCAACTATTACCTACTTTATGGGCCTCATGGTGTTCAGGATTATTATTTTATCTTTATTTTTAAAAGTACACCAATTCACAGTCCCTGTATCTCGTCTCAATTCACACTCGTCCTTCCCCTTAGTCTCCAACCCCCTTTAGACTCCATTTCTGAAGAATATAAGTATGCCTTTATTGTCACTTTCCTTGGGCACATTTTTAAACAATCAAAGAACCTTTGTTTAAATGGGTTACTGGAATACATTGTGAGCATGAACAACAGAAGAGATCATTTTTACATACACCAATCCATCCATCCTGTTGACTAGCTTTCATGAGATAACACATGACATGTCCTCTCAAAGACTCTCTCAATTGCACCTTTACTATACTACTAGTTACAGCTTCAAGTACAAATGTGAGTGTTTATTAAGTTTCCAAGTCTGTCAGCAAGAGTGCTAAAGCACTCCAAATTCATTATATGTACACATGCCTTCAACCAGTGTTGTAACATATATTTCTGCTTTTGCTCCGTATGCGGCAAAAAAAAATACAGTTGTCTCCAAACCGATGAGTGTTTGAAAACTAATGCGGTACGCGCTTTTTTTTAAAAAAGATTCGATTAGATGGAGGATCTTGAGGATGATGTTGATTGTTACTTGTTTTCGTAATATCATTTTTCTTCTCACCTTGGTAGGTCTCCCATGAGACTGCTATCAGAGGCAAGGACCCTATCTATTACCTTTCAGTATTTACTAAGTAGAGATACAAAAAAGTCCATGTAAGCCAGTCTGATGCATGGAATTGAGGCACTTGAAGCTAAGTGGACGGTTGGACCCAACCTCAACAAAGCTCCATTTTGGGCAGTTAGGTGGTCACTAGGAGGCTGATCAGCGAGGGCATGATTTTCTATATACATGTATTAATCTTTTCAGTTATTTTACTTAAGCAATAAGGCCACATTTTTTTGAAGAGCGCCCCCCCCAATTTCAAAAGTGATATTTTGGCACAGTTCCGTTGGTAATTGTCTTCTAGAAAAACATACCTGCCGAACGAAAATGCTAAGAAATGCGTATTTCTCATAAAATAAGCGATTTTGGTAATTAGAATTGGGATCCCCGATTGGACTTAAACGCAGAGCGGGGAAATGCGACGTTTATGTCAGTCTATGATGAAATGTGGCAACCTCGAGAAGATAACCCTCTAACTTGACTGCCTGAACCAAATAAAACAACTATGGATGCGTGTAGACCACTTACATGGCGCTATTTCCCGGCTCGATTCACATTGGAAGGCCGGTTCCAGAAGCGTTAATTATTATAGGGTCCCCATAATATTATTCTAATTACAAAATTCCTTCGTTTGTGACACACAGACATTTCGGCCTTAAACCATTCAAAGGTATAGTTTACTAGCCGTTACCAATGCAAACCGTTTTTATTGTAAAAATCTATTTTTGGAAAAATGGGGGGGCGCTCTTTAAAGACACATAAAATTTATACTGAGAGTAAAACATAAGTTTGTATTTGATGCTTCACAAGAGGATATAATTCAACTCTTCATAAAGGTCCTAAAATTGAATTCAGAAAGCGGTGTAAAATGTGAAAAGTGTAGAAATAGATTTAAAACAAAGGCGGTTCGGAGAACCACAAAAGTCTCCCGCCCAGTGCGTAGCTAAAGAACAAGAAGCAACAATTTAAGATCTCAGGGAAGAGTGTGAGGCCCACCTAGTTTAATCCTCCTACCACATTTAAGTGATTGGCCCGTAATCACCCCGCATGACTTGTGAAAGGACCAAATCTTTTGGCACTGAATGATGACCACACAATTTTCACCTCATACCACATGTTAAGTGATTGACCTTGGATGACCCAGTCCATGACCTTTGAAATGACCTTCAAAATTTTTGGTACTAAAGGTTGACCCAACCCACCAATTTTATCCTTCCTACACACATGTTAGTGATTTGACTTGAATGACCCTGCAGACCTTTCAAAAAATTTCGGCACTCGATGGTGACCACACCCACCAAAGTTCATCCTCCTACCAAATATTAATGAGTGGACCTTGGAGACCCACCTCATGATCTTCACATGACCTACAAAAGTTTTGACTTTCGTCGCCCGTGCCGGGGCCTTTATCATGGGGCTTAGGACATGGTTTTGGTATGACGGTAAAGTCGGCTCTGGACAAGCTACCCCCCGCCCAGTGAGTAGCTAAGAATAAGAACAACAATTTTTAAGATCTCAGGAAGATTGTGATGGCCCACCAAGTTTGAATCTCCTACCACATGTTAAGTGATTTGACCTCGGATACTCCCACTGACCTTGAAATACCTTCAAAATTGTTGGTACTGAATGTTGACCACACCCACCAATTTTCATCATCCTACCACATGTTTAGTGATTTTGATCTTAATGACCCCGCATGACCTTCCAAAAGACCTTATCAAATATTGCGGCACTGAATGTTGACCACACCCCAAGTTTCATCCTCCTACCACCTATATAGTGATTTGACCTTGAATGACCCCCTCATTACCTACATGACCTTCAAAAGTTTTGGAACAGAAATGTTGATCACACCCACCAATTGTACCCTCCACCACATGTTAAGTGATTTGAACTTGGATGACTTCGATACCTTGAATGACCTTCCATTTTTGGTACTGAACTGTTGACCACACCCACAATTTCATCCTCCTACCACATGTTTAAAAAATTTGAAAAAAACAAAAAATTTTTTGAAGAGCGCCCCCAATTTTTAAAAAAATTTGAGATTTTACATGGTTGCATTGGTAATGGCTAGTAAAACTATACCTGTGAATGGTTAAGCTCGAAAATGACTAGTGTCCACAAACGAATGATTTTTGTAATTAGAATAATTATTATCGGTGAGCCCCGATAATAATTCAAACGGCTGCTTGAAAACGGCCTTCAATGTGAATAAGCCGGGAAATAGCGACATGTACGTGTATACGCTTACCTAAACCATTGTTGTTTTTCTTTGATTCAGGCAAGTCAAGTTTGAGGTTATTTTCTCGAGGTGGCACATTTCATCATGGATGGATGCACACAACTAAGATTTCACATCTCTGCCGTTAAGTCTAACTTGGGATCCCAATTCTATTACAAAATCGCTTATTTTATGATAATACGCATTTTTTAGCATTCTCGTTCGCAGGTATAGTTTCCTAGACATTAACCCACGTCACTGTGCAAAATATAAAATTTTTGGAAGTTGGGGGCGCTCTTCAAAAAATGTGCCAATATTGCTTTTAAGTGATTTGACCTTGGATGACCTTGAAATGACCTTCAAAATTTTTTGTACTGATGTTGACCACACCTACCCAAGTTTCAGCCTTCCACCACATGTTAAGTGATTGACCTTGGATGACTCACTTACCTATGAAATGACCTTCACAATTTTTGGTACTGAATGTTACCACACCCACCAAGTTTCATCTCCTACCCTATTTAGTGATTTGACCTTGGAGTGACCTCAGATGACCGTAATGAACCCTTTCCAAAATTTTTGGTACTGAATGGTGACCACAACCAACAAACCAATTTTTCATTCCATCCTCTCTAACTCCTACCACTTGTTAATTGATTGACCTTGATGAACCTCATATACCTTGAAATGACCTTCAAAATTTTTCCGGCACTGAATGTTGACCACACCACCAAGTTCATCATCCTACCACAACAGATAAGGTTTTTAGCAATTTAACTCACTCCATTTTTGCCTATTTTTGACCCCATTTGGACCTTTGGACCAATGCCCCCACACAATGCCCCTCCTCCGAACTCATCAGCAGCCTACTTGAGTGACATCTATGGTGCGAAGTTGGACACCCATACTTGCTCCACTCAAAGATATCGTGTTGACAACGTTTATTATAGCGATTTTTGCCCATATTTGACCCTCTTTTTGACCGACACCCTTTGACCTTTGACCCATGCCACATGCCCCACTTTGTTCCCCCGCAACGCGCCACTTGAGATACATCTTGTTGCATATGTGACTTCCACACTTTGCTTAGGCGAATTCCACACGTATATCTTTCTTTCCTCACACACCCACTTCTTCTACCCTTTAATTCTATAGTCCCCCTTCTCCAAACAAAAGTGGCGGGGGCCAAAAAGGCACAAACTATGAGATTACCCATGAAATTACCTTTCCTTTCACCCTGCCGGTGTTGTTGAAAATTACTGCCATTATCGCAAATCATAAACCAGTCCCTTTACACAAATAATAAACTGGCACTTAATGACATACTATAGGGCTAAATGGAAAACAAGCATAAAAACAAATGCTGGTACAGTGAAAGTTGTCGGACTATAATTCGGGTTTTTAATCACTTGGATATTGCTTCCAATTTGTGAATTTTCCGGGCCAATTTTTAAGAAAAAATATCATTCAAAAGATGGGGTTATTATGGACACATTTCAGATCTTTGTGGCCAATATCTACTGATATTCACAAGTCAACTTATTTATGTTTTTTTCAATCTGTTTTTTCTGTACTTTTTAAAGTCGATAGGTGAGATATTCAGAAATCATACTCGTACGTTTTTAGCACTTTAGGGACTAAAAAACAGACAACTATGGGGAACTGTACTAGTTGAACAGGCCTGAATCAGTTCAATGCCGAGAGCCACTAATCGCTGGACTCGGTGTTTTATTTAGTTTTCAACAACAAGTCGTTCTCGAACCACAAGTGGCGCCTGGTTGCGCGATCACTTTCTCTTTGATGAAGTTTGGCAAAAATTGTATTAGAGAGAAAGAAATGCCCTGGAGAGAAGTGTTACAAAGGGTCACATGGGGTCACAAATTCACACAAGGTCACCAAGATCAAATGAGGTACCCCAACCCTTCCCCCATGCACCCTGCCCCCGATGCACCCTCCCCTACGCACCCTCCCCCTCCTTGCCACCCCACCCCTACCTAACCCTGGCACACAGATTTGTGAAGGGCAAAGGGTGACATGAGGTCACCAAGGTTACATAGGTCTCAATGGTCACATGAGGTCACAGTTCACATGAAGTCACCAACGTCACAAGCACTAGGTCACAGCACCAAAGTCACACAGTCACAAAAGTCAACACAGGGTCACACGAGGTCACGAAGGTCACATGCGGTCATCAGGTCATATGAGGTCATCAGGTCACATGAGGTCATCAAGGGTCAAACGAGGTCAACCAAGGTCTCTGAGGTCACCTGAAGTCAACATGAGGTCACCAGGGTCACCATGGGAATCACAGTCACATGGGTCACTGAGGTCACATGAAGTCACCAAGGTCACAGAAGTCACCAAGGTCACACAAAAGTCCACAGGTCACACAAGGTCACATGAACATGTCACCCCCCGCCCCTCTCCTCACTCCCCCACCCTTCCCACCACAACCCTACCCAACAACACACCACCCGACCCACCCATATGCACACTCCACCCGACCCGGCGACCACCGCCACCTCCCCCCCGCACCCCACCTCGCCACTACCCCACACCCTGCCCCTCTCCAACACCCCCACCCTGCCCCCTCCCCAACAACCCCACCCTTGGATTCACCCTTCCCCATCCCCAACACCCCCACCCTTCCCCCTCCATATGATTCACAAAGACGTATGGTATAGTAGTTTTTGCATGTAGCAAAGGATTTCGCGTATCCGATGTACCATTTTAGCGAATTCTTCAATTACGCATATTTAATTAGCTCATTTGCATACTAAGCCGCATGTATCAGGAAGTTTCAAATGCTAGATGAGCCACCATAATGGGTTTTCGTGCAGTGATGGGGGGAATTTTGAATATCCTGATACTGTTTCAAAAAGATAGCGAGTACGCTGATTTTTTGCATTATTAATCAGCGCATTGCATAATGTTAATTTGTCCGAAATATGCCACCATCCAATTCAGTCAAGAACTCTTTAAAACCGCTTATTTCCACCCAGTTACATCATGATACGCCTTACGGAACTCCAGATAACTGCACACAATCCTGCGGGGAAAGGATTATCATTTCGACCGGCCAAAAGAGGCAATTAACTATTCATGAATATCAAATCATGCCGCCAAAAGCTACAATAATATTCTGGCACCTCACTCTATAAACCCTCCAAGTGTGAATAAATCGGGATTAGCGTTTTAGGCCAGCAGAGCATTTTTCAAAAAAGGTTAACCGAAATGTCTGAAAAATATGCAAAACGCTAATATATTCTGAATATGCAACTAATGCAGCAAAAGCTTAACATAATATTCTGGTACTACTCTAAGTCACCCTACAAAGTGTGAAGTAAATCGGCGGGATGGGATAGCGTTTAGGCTGCAGAGCATTTTTAAAAGGTTAACCGAAGTCATAGACGGACATACGGACGGACATAGACACACACAGAAATTTGGGACTAGGTATGTTGCCCCATGAACATTCGTCAGGCACGACACAAAAATGGGAGTTCACACAATTTTTAAATTAAACAGAGCATCAATGATTTGCAAGAAGCTTAAATGATGTCATTCAAACACAACAACATCCTTTAAAACGTACCTTTATTATTATTTAATATTAAACCTATTTGAATATTCATTCATATGTACTTCAGTAAATGACTATTATAAGTCAATGATGATGATATGGTTTCACCAATTGTTAATTTACATAAAATTCTCTATTAGGCCAACAAGTTATTGTTTTTTTCAGCTATTCTTTTTCCCAGCTAACTTAAAGGGTTACTTCTTTGTTCTTACCGGTAATGTATTTATAAAAACATGCTATTTGAAAGTCATATCACATGAACGCAACCTTCAACACATCATTAGTTTCTGATCCACAGTCTCATCACCTTGACTTTACCTAAAGGGGTTGAGATTTTACATCACCTAAACCCGGTTTGCCTAAGTATAGCATGTTGCCTATATACTTGCAAATGAGATCTACTGAAGAAATTAGGTCATTTGTATTTTCTGTCATATAAGGACAGAAATTATAATGCAGTGGCTGGCCTTGGGCACAGTTGATATAAACATTTGTTAATAACATCAAAACCGCCTCATCAAAATCAACTGAAATTTTGGCATTTAATTCTTTTCTCGGGTATCTAATAAGAATGAAAGGGCTATTGCAGTATCCTTTATGGGCGAATATTGTCCGAGGTCGGGAAAAAAAATAAATAATGGAGCGAGGCGCAGCGGTAGTCCATTATTTTAATTTTTTTTGGCGAGGAGGAGCGGATACATATGAAGCCCATCATAAATAACTACTGCTAAAAAACCTTATTTCTATTCTATTTACCGAAAACAGTGTGATATAATAAGAAAATGCATTCGCGACCCATGATTGCAGAATAAGGGCAGTAAACTGACAATCAGAAATGCTGCCATTTTCAATAATGGGCAGCAGAGGGTAAAGAGGAACCATAAACAAAAAATGCAAAGGGTGCACCCCTGCATTATCTGAAATGTACCTACTGCACTTGTTTATTATTTAAAGGGTCACTTTAAAATTTCAGGAAAATGGCGTTCCCATTTTTGAAGCCGGGGGTTTTACATCTTTATAATGCATACCAGAGTATTATTTCACCCCTGAAATGAACAGCCCAAAATTTTATTTTTAGATGTATGAAAACAAATGCGCCTTTAAATCATTGCAATGTAAATGGTTACTTCATTGTAATACGTAATTTAATTATGATGTGAACTCCACTAAAAAATACCACATTAATCTGGGCTTTAGTATTTTGTTAAAATTAATTTTCACTTGACAATTATTCAAGTGACATAGGCTCATTCCTAGCCACAATCTATGTTAACTTCATGACATTACAGTGTATGAATGTACTGTTTTTTACTTCCCCGAAACCACAAATATGGCAAAATTTAATGGCAATGACTTTTAAATCATATTTGTTCTTATGGAAAACCTGTTTATTGGCTTTTCAATTCCAAGGACACGCAAATAATTTTGCTGGTATAATTATTTTTAAAGATCGTAGAGATTTCAATCGGTAAGGACATGCTCATGTGGACCTGCATACAGGGGGTTTGTCAATCTGTGTGAATCTTTTTACACACACGTTAATGGAGAGTAATTCATAACTTCCTTCTCTTAATTTGTTCCCTTACCGTACTTAACCCACCAGGGGGGGGGGTGGTTACGTAAAAATCCGGGGGGGTGCCAACTATGGTTTGGGTTTAGGGACGTGCCTCATCCACGGACGCTGGGAACGTAGGACCATAGCTATACAATTTTTTGCCAAAAAGGGACCATAGCTATACCAGAGATGCAAATTTTAGCCAAATTTAACCCAAAATTGCCTTTTCACTGCAAAATTTTTGACATTAAGTAAATTTGGACCAATTTGGCTTCAGTTGGGAAATGGGCTTAATTTCAACACAAATTCAGAAAAATTTGAAAAAAACGACTCATTGCTATACCAAAAATGCATGAAATGAAAAAGGGGCATTGGATATTCCAAAAGGCTAAAATGGGACCGATGTCTGTGGCCGTCCCTGTTATGGTTAATTTGTGTTGAGAACCACCCCCCCCACTTAACCTGTAGTTTCACTTTCAATAACATTATTGTCAAGGTCTAAGACGAACATGAGAAAATTTGTGTAGGAATCACCTTATGGTGATATATCACTGAACTAAATTATTTCTGAAGTCCATGGTACAACCATCTGTGGTGGCAATTACTGACCAAGGACAATCTACTGTGTTTTGTCAAATGTCAACATATGACTTGTGGTGTTGAGAACAGAGTACTGTAAAATGGTCACTTAAGACAAAATATTAACCCTAAAAATTACATATCAATATAACTTGACTAATATACAACCGATTTCCCATGACGGCACTTCAAATTGGGCTAATATTTTACCCCCACTTTATAAATACCAGACTAGGTTTTTAACACTTTATCCATAAAAAATCTATGAAAGCCAAAACAATTTAACATTCGTAAAATGTGACAAGCTACAAGGTTAGATGTAATCATGAACGTCCAAGAAATAAACATGGTTGCATTTAACTTGCTTCATAGTAGCAGGGTGGTTTTGACTAATACTATACTACATGCAAATGTGCCTATAATGTTCGGTACCATAAAACATATGTCAGTAATTTAGGGCAGTGTAAAGAAGATTAAGGACCACAAAACCTTTCATTATTAATTTTTTTAAAGTACTAGTGGGTGTGTGCAGGAATGGGGATGTCGAAAAAAAAGGTCAAGTTTAGGTTTAAAAATGGGATTTGTGTGGGATCACATGGCGGGATAATTGCATGGGATTATTATGTTGAAATGTACCAAAACTGTGCATTGTGGGGATGGGCTAAATATGCTCTCGTAGGTAGCTGTGGTCTAAGGCACTTATGATGATTTGAAGTGAGAGAATGTGGGCTGTTTCAAGTTAAAACCAGTGCAAGTTAAAGTTCAAGCTATTACTATGATATAGTAGTGCACTTTTGAACCATGTGTGAACAGTGCGATTCGTGAATGAGAACTTGCATAACTAAGCTTTATCTTCAGGAGGCAACTGGGAATGCGTGTAAAGTACACATGGTACAAAGGAACAATGGAAACTTTAGACAATGGAGAAGATATTGGTGGGAAAACAATAACAAACTCCCCTTCGGGCAATAATAACATAACTATCTTCTACCTAGATAAGCATGAAATTTACTGCTAAGTGGTTATCAGAATAGGCTGCAAATGCAATGCCTCTCTAGGCCAGATTGATAAGCATGGCTTTCAGCTTTCCACACAGCTGCATTACATTGTAGAAAACGCAATTCAGGCATAATCTTGCCTACCCCCCAAAACAATCATGCCCAAAAACACAAAGGACGAACAAAATGCCCCCAAACGCAACATCTGCTCAGAATTTTCAAAATCCACAACATACTTTTCAAAAGAAAGAAATGTCATTACTTGCAGACCGGAGAGTTTCAAAAAGAATTGGGACCAAGACATGAGAGACTAGTTATGAGAGAACATTGGTTTTCCTACTTTAATTTGCTACGTGATTGACACAATAGCTATATTAATAGGCTAAAAATTTTGCCTGATCCACTTAAAGCTACTACCCATATTATATCATGTGACAGAGCTCTGTTAACACAAAAACACCCTTATTTTTTTTTTTAAGGGTGTTTTTTGTTTTGACAGTTTGACTGTTGCAATGTTTTCCACAATCAAATACATAATGGTTGGATAACATGCTGAGTCACCTGCACATTAAAATTGGTATCACAGGACCAACTATCATTTCCCACAAATACATTTCACACTCTTTTAGTAAAACATCATAGGAGGTAGGTAATGTGTTTTTTAAAATGTTAAGGTGTGTTGCAGGAGCATCACAGGCTGACTACAACCCTAACTTACATTTTACCTTCTATAATTAGAGAATAAAATGCTAAATGCGGGTTTCGCTATGAAAGACGGCCGGATAAGGCATGGGTTGTACCATATTTTGTGACGAAGCGAAACATAGCGAAACATGCATTGAGCGTATTTTATTGTCATTCTTAAGCAGCTTAACATGTTTATTCTAAAATTATAAAATTTTTGCTGGAGATCGTTTTTAGATCAAAAGGACAACACCCGCTTGGGACCACCCCTGTCAACAACGTGGAACAATCTATTTACACACAACAATGTCACTACGCACAACAATGCGATTTGCCCCTTCAACACTTCAGTCAACATGAAATTAGCTGTGATTTCCAAATAACAACAAATGCAAACGCATAGAGACAATAATAATAATGACAACTGATCCATAAAATAAAGAGTTTGGGAATTTTGCGATTGTATTTCCATCGAATCAAGTCATGTTGAGAGTTACGAACATCCCGGAGCACGAATAATCGCAGTCCTTCATGGCCATGGCACCGGTCATGGCACTGACCCAGCCGGCGAAGGTTTTCAAATCACTGGTGAAATCAGTGCCTAAGAAAGTGTAAATGTTCTTCGGGCAACTAGCCTAAACATAGCACCCACATGCAGCAAATTAGCGTCAAAGCCAGCTTTATGAATCAAATCTCAAAGCCAGCGAGGACCATAGCAAATTTCATCTACATCACGCATGTCTAATGCGTTAATATTTTTTCAGAACACAAGTGACAGAGTCATGAATCCGGTCATGGCTATGGGCATGCAGCGAATCTTCTCTTTCATGAATAGATGTTGCTGTTTCATGAAAGTGGCCGCACATTATGGTCTTGTGATTTATTTGTAGAAAGGGGATATTGTAATAAAATTCATATAATAGTAGGTAGTCAGGGCCTAATCCTTAGGCTTATTCTTAGGCCGTGTCTTCGTTTAGACCAGTATAACAGTGTTAACCGGAGTGAGAACGAATTACAATCATCTTGAACAAAACAGATCCTTGCACCTGGAATCGCCCATGATCCGGGCTCAGGGCATGGCAGCTGGGCCATGTCTGCACGTCGTGTCTATTGTGGTACCATAATGCTTACCTCATAAAACAATGGCGACTGAAAGGAAAAACGAGTGTGTGTGTCTTTTTAGGATTGTGTGGGATTTGTGAGCAGACCAAACTTTTTGATTATCACCCAATTTCCGGTCACAACTTCAGCGCAATGCAGCGAGCAAATCTTTTGAAGACGGCCAGACGGCATGACATCAAGCAATCTCATCCGTCTCATAGCATAGTCGATCCGGCAATGGTTTATAAATAGTTAGTATTTCATTTGCAAATAATCCCCATTTTTGTCATTTTTTTAACTGCTAAAAACTAATTATTTTATGCATTTTTTAATCACTGTTCTTTCAGACTTTAGAGTGTTAGACAAGTGATTCTATTGAAAGATAAAACAAAAAAAAAAAAAATCTATACTCCGGAAAGACTAGCGGATTTAAATCATTGCCCAACTATGGGGTAACGACTGTCTCATAGTTATGGGCGGGGCTTATCTTGGACCAATTCAAAAATCACATAAAATACTACAAAAAACCCCACTTCCTGTAATACGAATATGTTATTATTCCCAGCCAAAGCACAATTGTCCCAGTGGTACACATCAGCAACTATTCTCCAAATGTAAAAGTCTAAAATCCTTTGAGAGCTTGTGGGGGGGGGGAGCACTTTTTGGAGTTGAAGCTTCACTTTTTCGGGTGATTTTCCACTTTTTTTGTCTCCGATTTAGAAAAAGAATTAGCCATAGCTATACAGAAATTAACCATGTTCCCAGAGGAAAAATTCTTAGCATCTAGAGCAATTATTTTTGATTTAAAATCGGGATTGGACCTAATCTTTTAGACTGAAAACCCCGTATGACATTGGTTTTTTGGGCACATTTTCTGTTTTTAGGCTCAACAGTCTTATTTTTGATTAAATATTTCTCTATAGTTTGAAAGATGGAATAATATTCATATCACAAAAGTGTTTTTTCCTGAACCACCAACAACCCCAAAATGCTTATGTTTTAGGTAAATATGGGGGCATATGGGCATGCGGGTATTAACAAAAATATGAAGCATGGGCTGCCAATGTTTTGAGTGTTTTTCATAAGTCCCAGTTGTCTCTCAACACAAACACCATGACTATGCAAGCCCACCAACACTTTTCCTATAACCTCCTCCGCAGTACACAGTTCGGTGGAGTGTAATATAAACAGTCTTCCACAATACCGTTTATGAGAGATGTAAGGGAAAACGGTTGTTAACAGGCTAAAAAGTTTTTGTCGCCAGTTCGTGTAATTGCAGTAATTAATTCCGCCGCTCGATATTGGTTTCTATGGGTGCATTCATGGAACCAATCGCTTCGGCCAGGTTATTGTGGCTGGTTGACTAACGACCGCATTGATTTTCTTGGGTTACGTTTAATTTCAGTGGTGGTGTTTTCACTATTGCATCTGTTATAATTCACACTGCAGACGTGTGGTCAGGTTTCTAAAGAAAAAATCTATTCAACGAATCTTTTTGTTACTTCGGCAATTGATATCTATTTCGTGTGCCTGGATACTGTTAACAGGATTATGATACATCGTTCCTGCCGCAGCATTGGTTAATAGATATCTTCTCTGAATAGACGAATTCAGAATAGGTCTGCATCAGGAACATTTTGGTGATGGGGTTCAACGGGGTGTTGGCAGTTATCCTTTGGAAAGCAAAATGGCATCGTGGAAGGGGTAGGAAGAGACTCCTCGTACTTTCGGTATCAAATTTGATCACAACAGAACGATTTAGAGTCAAACCTAGATCGAAGCGCCGGGCCGTAGATTCAAGCCGAATCGAACAGCTCCAGTAGCGTAAAAACGAATCTTAGTAAGTTTGTCGAACCCACCGTGGAATGCGGAAGTAGGTGCTAATAGTGACAATCAAAATGGCGTCGTCGTAGGTGGAGTACAAGAAACAGGGCGAGGTCAAGCGTCCAATTGAGGTTTTTCATCCTCCGGCTTCATTGGGAGCACCTCCAAGTTCTCCGCCGGCGCAGGGGCAGCGTTGAGCTAATCAGCCTCCAATTCAGGCAGCCGTAGCTTACCATTAGGAGTACAACAACAAGCAGTGCGTCTTGATCAACAGCCGATTGTTCAAGTTCAAGGGCAAGATCAGCCACCATTAGTCGATGCACAGCAGTTCCGATGCAAGGACATCCACCAGTGATCAATATTAAGCAACCAGTGCCTGTAGCGATGCCACAGCAAGTACAAGCCATGCCACCAACGCAAGGGTAATTTCGGTTTTTTCAGACTTATATAAGTTCCAATTTCCAATGTTGCATTAAATTCTGCCAGTGGTCAGGGTCATTTTTCTGTGTCAAGTTTTCTGAATAATGCAACGAATCAATTTCATCAGTCAGTTGCGAGCCTCTTTCAATGAATGTAACCAATCTATTTACGTGCAAAATAGTGAAAAAGGGATCCATGGATTTGGCTTTACGGTTGGAGCAGAATAAAAAAATCAATGATCCTGTGGATATGAAATTGGAGTTGATGAGCAGGAGTCTTTGTTTGGAACGGCAACAAGCCACCAAAAGGCAAATTAATTCAATTAATGCATGGACGAAGCATTTTTGGTTTATTTCCTCTGTGTATTGGAAGTCATCCCATAGGAGTTTCAGGAGCTTGTAAAGTATATGCACATAGTACGCACAGCTAGTAGATATTCATCAACAGGGTGGTTTCTTTATGATATCCAAACGTCGTTTGCGCCAGGCACATTATCCAGATAAGATCATGGGCCATGGATAGATGGGGAAGCTTTGGGCAATGTATATTTCAACCCCTACTGCTCGGCAGTTCTCATTCAATGCAGGGCAGCAAAGCGATGGGTTCGTACCTTCGGGGGGAACACAACCTCAGTCTTGGGTCGGTCTTGGGGGGAAACCAGGTATGGTTCCAATAGATCATGGTGGCGTTGATGCAGCAAGGCAGAGGTTTTTGTGCTGGCATTTACCACGGGAGGGTTGCAAAAACAACCAATTGCTCATAACAAGCAACAGTGCGCCAATGTGCAAACGAAAAAGCAGGGTTGCAAGCAAATGTAACAGTCAACATTAAGGCAATAATCTTGGTTCAAGGGCCTCCCTGTCCAAGGGCAGGCTTGTGTGTGTTGCAAATATTCATCCCCCATAAATCGCCGCCTTAACAGTCATTGATTAATTAAATCATACCCAGACAAGAAGGCTGCAAAAAATTCTATTGGATGGGTTTACATTCGGATTTAGGTTGCAGATAAGGGGGAAGCTGTGTGCAGAGGGATTCGAATAACTTACAATCATTGCAGATTGCATGGATAAGGCTTTGAAAAGTTGATAAAGAAATCAAATTGGGTTCGAAATGCGGGTACTTTTCATTCAGACAGTTGCCAGAGGCTTATAGTTTCACCAATAGGTTTAGTTCCGAAAAAATCGGAACCCGGCAAGTATAGGCTTATTCAACATCTTTCTGTTCCCCAGGGCTTCAGCGGTAAATGATGGGATTGATAGGGATATGTGTTTCTGTCCCTTATAGTAATTTTGATGTGGCCATATCACAAGTGATAGGAGCCGGGAGGGGTGCTATGATGGCAAAAAAACAGAACATAGAACGGGCAATTTAGACTTGCCAGTACACCAGGATGATTTTGAGTTATTGGGCATCACAAAAATAAATGACCGTTTAGTAGATGAAAGAAATTCCAATGGGGGCATAGTTCCTGGCCCACTTTGAGAGGTTTTCTTCTTTTTTGAATGGGCAACACTTCAAAGAGCGCCTCTTGCATGGTCAGTCATTATTGTTTGATTTCATTTCATAGCAGCAAAGGATGTGGGAAAACCATATTCATGCCAG
>JAMKCH010006299.1:0-33835 GCA_023653785.1 Ophioderma brevispina
CATATAAATTTTTGAGCGACATAATTTCTTCACTGAGAGAGGCGCTTTTGCATATTATCTAACAGCTGTGAGTAATGCATGAGTGGTGTTTTGTCGCAAATCAATTCTCAGGGATGTAGGGGAACGAGGTATCATTTCGATACGGCAATGTACTTTTACTATGGCAACATCGCAATCTGATGTGTTAACAAGAAGGGAAATGAGGGTATTTCATATGACATAGTCGCAAGGGTAAAAAACACACTCCCCAAGCGTTTCACAGCCCTAGGGAATCCTGCCCGACAGTTGACTAATAACCCGTTTCAAACTTACTGCTGTATCAACGGATATGACAGGGGATATTTCTGTTCTTGAAATTGAGAAATTGTTTGGCAGTTCATTAATTTTAATTGCAATTTATAAGAATAAAATATCAGCTACCTTTGGCCTAAACGGTGCGGCACACTTTGAGCTAATCCGGACAATGACTGATATTGATTGAATGAACTTAACCCAAGGGGTGAAGCCCATTCAAAACCAGTCGTCCGTGCTGCATGCTAGGCGCTGACATTTTGAATATTGCACGGAATAATTATTAGTTTGGGTGCTTGTATACACACATAATGTCAATTCGATACAAACAATCCGCCAAAATATCAGTTGTTGGATGTTGGGTGCTATTGGGTGGTTAAATTTTGTCCTACCCATGGCCACACAACGAATGAAATGAATGTCAGTCGTCTTGATTTAAATAAACCGCCTCAATGAATACATCTTTTCACCTAAGCGCGCATTGCATTATGAGAACAAAGAGTATCTGAGCACAATGATCCAGGTGCACTATTATTACACCTGGCCACCTCTAACACATACATCAATTTGTATCACTACCGATTAGTGTATATGCAAAGCGGCACCCACAGTATGTGGAAGAAGCGGAGGCAGCCATTGCTTTCTATTGTTGGTACTCTATGTTTTCTTTGTGGTCGGCAAAACATGCGAGACGATGAATTTCTAAAGATTACGTAACGTTTTGCCTCTATATCTATATAGAACCTCTTTGACTTAACCCCATCTGCACTAGCTGTCTTTCATAAAATATTTCTGATTGGCTAATTGCATCATACATTCACTTCAATAACCAATTGAAATAGTTAAGTCCTGGTCCCCTCAACCTATCACCATCCAGATTCCTGATTGGCTAAACATTTCCATAAGGTCTATTGTGATCAATCGGCAGGTACGGGGTTAATGAAATCATGTTTAAGAAGGCTATAACCTGTTTTTCTCTCCGCTTATTAAAGGAAACTTCATTAATTTTGGCCGATATTCAAGTAAACATCCAGAAATAATATCCGATTGAAAATTCGGAGAAAGTCTGCATAAGATGATTAACCGAAAATGCTGCTGCTGAGTTTGAGGGAAAGTTATCAAAGATATGAGAGGGGAAAGTTGAAAAATTTGATTTGAGTTTGTAAGAATTTTTATATGCAGCTCTTCTCCAGCATTATATAATAATAAAAAGACGTGGTTTGCAGACTGTCCTTGAGAATACGATACCATGTAAATTGTTATCTAATTTGAATTGATATATCCTCATCCTAAAATTTGACCTTTTTAAACAATAATAGGTATTAGCTCGGCATGCAAATACGCAACGACGTGTGTTTTCTAAGACACTTCTCACTTCATCTGCGAATTATTTTAACTGACCTCTTTCCCATTATGATCTTCTTTGGTATGTCAATGAACAAAAGCATTAAATGTCAAAACTACTGTGAATCAGGCATTCTTAATGGTGCCATCAACTTCCATTAGACCTGAGATACCGTTTGGTGGCCTGTGAAGGGGACAGGCTGTGCCAATGATATGATAAGCTGTCTGCTCTTCTGCACTACGTTCGCAGGCTAGAATTTCGGCCAAACCCATCTGAACAGACTGGCCTTAAGGGGGCACAGTACCAAATAATTGCCCATTGAAAAGCACGTAAAATGTGTTTAAAGAAACTCTCTTTTCCACCAGACGTAAAACCATTTTGAATATGTTCAATGCATGAATCACATGATAAGACATGAAACTTGCATATAAGCTTCAATTCACCTTACACATTCCGATTAACTTTTACGATAAGAGCCACTAGTGAAACCGCCGCCACACCGCTATTTTCGGCTGTCACGGACGCCTCCTAAACGTTCCCGACCAGGGTATTTTTTTCCGGGGGCTATTTTATCACATGAATCGAAAAGTCAGTATTTTTCTACATAAGAGTATTGTACTTGCTATGCACTCTCATTTTTGATAATACCATTGCTACCCCACTGATTCGAGAGGACACCAAAATATACCCACAAATAGGCCTTGTTTTTACCGGAAATAACTACATTACACCAAAAGTGGAGTGAGTTGGTACGGTGCCCCCTTCAACGGAAAGCGTCTGACACCACTACGCAGGCAGTTCGTTTGTCCACGCATGCCTGGGGTAGGTAAAGGTCTGCGAGCAGTTGCTTGATGGATCACTGCTGTGCTGCAGGGATGAGGACGATGTCACTGGTCTCTCCAAGCTTCTCCAAACATCGTGCAAACTTGTAGGGGCCTATTTGGCTTAAGGGTTTTCAACGGTCAAGGCATGAGGGTCAAATGGCTGGCTGAAGGTAATAGTCTCTGCGTAACACCGTCTCTCGTTTGGCTTATTGTTTCATGCAGAAGGACAAAGCTCAACAGCACACCATTTTCTTAGAAGGTGGGCTTAGGCTGCTGAGCTCTTTTTTCCAATGGCCAGTGTAGCTGCTCTCTGTCTGATGTTCCGGTGTGGCAGGATACCAGCACGGGCATGCATCCGTTACAGTACGCATGGCTTCAAGTTCATAACCGATGTCCAATGTGTATACCGACTCTATTCCAAACTGGATCACAGTATTCTGCTGGTGCAACGCCAGAGTTGATATGCGAAGAGCTTTGATACTTGCTCCCCAGGTGGTAGCAACAAGGTGACGAATCAGTGCTACTTGTTGACGTGATTTTATCCCTCAAGTTTGCCGGATGTTGCCGATAGGAGAGCTATCCATTGATGCTACGACGAATATTAATATGAGGTCGTTTACGGGTTACCAGAAATATTTGTATAGTAATCTATGAGCGGGCTGTTGTAATACACACAAGTTCAGCTCGCGTTAAAATTGTATATAGGATTCTATTTATTTGTTGGAATTAAGGTTATCTTCACGATGTCCTTTCACATGAAACCGAAAACCGATGGGGCACCTGTAGAACGGATAGCTTTAAAAGGCTCTAGACTATCGCGTTCACCTCTGAAATTTAGCTTTAATTGCAATAAAATTTGAAATTTATCAAATTCAAAACGAAATCAATTAAAAGTGGATTGTGTTATGTACCCCCTTTTTTGCAATAATCAAATTACATGTTCACTTAAATACGTTAAAATTTCAAAAAACCTCATGGCGTATTTGTTGGCAAAATCTTAATAAGATTTTATACAATAAAGCCACTGACCCTTGAAGTGAACATTAGACATCTGGAATTTTGTCTGAAAAGTAACAGAAAGCGGAAGAGAATACCAGCAATCATGCCAAAGTAGAGTTTCTAAAACTTATAAACAGCGCTAATGCAGGTAAAACAATCAGGAAGAGAAATAGGAAACCAGTGCTATGTCAAGGCAAACAAAAAGTACTTTAAAACGGTATCAAGTTCAAAGTGAATTTTATATACCTGGTATGATCAATAAACTGTACCGACCTAGCCATTATTGCGTATGGGCTGACCGTATAGAACGCGTGGTTTCCTATCGTAAAGTTCAACAAATATTACCTGGCTTTGATTGAAAAGAAATGTTGTACATTGCATCACACTACGTATATCACATATTGGTTCGTTAAGGGAATCGTTGAACTTAGTGGAGACTTCGGCCCTGAGACGAATATACCTAACACAGATTCGAAGCAAGTAATCACTGGATTGTTTGCAGCGTGCAATGTCTGATACGGTATTATTATGTTAATTCAACTACTCCCTCGACTGATCGAGAAGCATTAATCGTTATTCAATACATTTCAATGTATAACCCCAAGATTTGAGTTTGGCGGGATATTTTTAAATCAATGATGCTCACATGTATATTCGTCTCAGCTTCGGCCACTAGTTAGTGCACTGTTGGTGAAATCCACTACACTTTGAATTTGTCTGCACGTTAGTTCTTGTGCAATTGAAAACAAGTAATATACAATACAGTACAATACAATATAGATTTATACCGCGCACATATCCACCCTGCAAGAAAAAAGAAAACCCATCAGTTATCGAGGGTTTAGTGCAAGAAGGCCCCATTTGCAATAGCTGCCACATGTTAAATTTGGCAGGTATAACACTTAATAAGAACACAACTGACAAATGGCAGCTATTGCAGATGGGTCCTTCTTGCACTAAACCCTCGATAACTGACGGGTTTTCTTTTTTCTTTTAACATGTTTAGTGATACCTCCAGAATGAAAGGCGATGTAGCGTCAAGAAAAATGTGAAATGGGAATCTAATAGTCACGCGGCGATTCAGCAAGAGTTCCATTTGCTCTAAAGTACGTTTCTGAAGAGCGATCTTTGGTGCTGGGATGGGCAGGGATATTGATCAAAAGTAAAAATGTACTGTCTTCAGATATATATTTGCCAGTTGTCCAAAGATATCACTTTTGTCCAACCTTCGGTCATTTATAATCTGACCTGTGCACACCTTTTATAACCGACCAATTCTGAATACTTTTTGAATTAATGAAGCAGCTATTTTGAATGTTTAATTTAAAAAGAGCCGGGAATCGAATCATTTGCGTATTAGTTGAAATGAAAAGGCTTTGAAATCGTGACCTGTGAAATCGGCAAGTGAATGGAATCACAAAGCTATAATCGTTTAAAATCAGTGGAGTGTGGCTAGTTACCATCATTGCAGAGGCCACATTTTTTTTATTTACTTTCTTTCAACTTCCTGCATTAATAAGATTTCCTTTTTAGTCTGTAGGCTTTTGGTAAGATTTTTGTTAAATAACATTGAGTCTATGTAATACATATCAGCGAGTTTTGTGTATAGTACGTTCTATGTTGATAAATCAATGGCCCTAACCTGATGAAACACTAAGCTAAATGTTAGCAGTGAGGTGAGTAGAGTAAATGTAATCAGTGACAGTCTGATGTAACATGGATGTTAATGTCAGCGTACAATGGATAGGGTTAACATAATTATTTTTTGTGGTGGCCCTTTTTCAGTCCAATAAATTCTATCGATATTTTCCTTGGTAAGTAGCCTCCTCTCCATGCTAATGGAACGGCTTGGTCACATGGTTGGAAGATCGGTCTTGGGAAAATACACTTTAACTCACTTTTCATGCTTGTTTTTTCAAAATAAACACGCAGGAGTTCCGTACTATGACGCTAAAATTGAAGGACTAATATTTATTTTATACTTGTTTAAAAACTGATAGACTCAATTGAAATTGCTTTTGAAATTGTAGCCACTCAATAATACATTATCTTATAACCGTCATGGTCGGTTTTTACTAAAATATCATGAGTGACAGTATATTATTATTTTCATATTTCACGAATTTACTCTTGTCAAATGCTTTCCCCCAAGATTTACACAATTTTGTTGATGTATTTCAACATAGTGTTTCATTTGAGACCTGCACTCTTGCCAAGTCACGCGTCGTTTCCTCTTCAAATTTACCCCCGTAATGGGTTACATTTGGCGTATAGTATTGGAAAACAATGGCAGCAAATTGAGAGAAAAAACAGGTTACTTCCGAAGCCCAAATTTTGTGTCACGCACCTGGGCATTTTGACAAGGGTGATGGTTGAAATTATAAAAATGACTAATACTCAGGTAGTATGCACACTTTACAAACTCCAACAGGCTCAACATCCTGAGCGTGTACGTAGTTCATTCGACCCTTGCCCTCACATATACCACCGTATTATGAAATGATATATTCGGTTGAATATGATTTACAATAACCAGAGAACTTCAGGTCTGTGATTAATATTCATACATTATTTTTGGCTCAGTGAATTTGCATTGACGTTGCATAGAAAGCAAAGGCCTCCCAGCATCTTCACCACATACAACTGGATGTACAACAAAACAATTGAGTTGAAAACTATTAAAACAATTTTACTATTTCACTACGATGCACTATTGAAGAGGTTCAACAACCTCGTTACCATGGTTACTATGTACTTAGTTCCATTGATAAAAATCGCAGTTGAAGAGCGCCGCAGTGTACGAGGTTGTCACACCCCTTAGAAATAGCGCATTATGGGATAATGTGAAAACGGTCTATTGCCTAATATGTAATGCTGGAAAGATTTAAAGGCAATACGTTTGCTGATAATTTTTTAAAGTGGTTATTTTAACATCAGAATTGGTTATTTTTAATACCAATCAAGTTGCGTTTGTAATCCATCGACTGTAGTTAATAGCAGCTGGTAGTAACCTGCGTGACAAATAATATCACGAAGTGTGTCACTTTAACCTTTTAAGAATTCCGCCGTCGGGTTAATGTTTAACACGCTTTTTGTTATGGTGCACGTAAATGATTATTTGTTTTAACAGACTTATAAGAGAATTGATTTTAGACTTCAATAAATGCTACTATCATACGATTCCTGTTCCAAGGGCCCGGTTCAAGGGCCAATACATAACAGTAGCGTTTTTCATACTGATATTGAGTTAGTAAATGAAGAAATGAACATCAAGAAAAACAAATATACAATCCAAATAATATGATATACATTTTAATCCCAGTAAGTCTATATCAAACTTGCAGTAAAACATATTGAGGTGTGAATACTTTCGATTAATAAACAAACCACCTTTGCAGCGTAGATGGATGTCGACTTAGCTGTTTTGTCTCATAACATCCAAATCTGCTTTTAAAAATCCAAAGTGCGTTGATTTTGTGAAACAAATATATTTTGCATCACAGTTTCATTAACGGCAATATAGTGAGGCGCAGGTATTTCGATGACACGAAGTATGATAATGTTTTCTGCCGTCCATCTGTTATTAACAGACAAACAAAAGCAAAACAAACAAATAACAAAACAAAACAAAAACAAATTTCATATGAGATATTGTAAAATGTGAACAAAACTAAGAAACAAGGTTATTGAACAAGGTTACTCAGTGGTACATTAAGATTTTATTGTTAGTTAAGGTCTGGAAATGTTTCTCAACATTTTACTTTGAGATATGCATCCAGTAAGCAAGAAAGCCGCAGGATCTCCTACAGACTTAACGCTAGTGTCCATACAGACGTTATGCACGCAAGATCAAAACGATTTTGAGTACACCAAACATAACGTTGTCACAGATTTCTTGCAGTACAACGTTTCTGAATCATAAAGTTGTATTTGAAAAATTCTTGAAAAGGAATTATGCACCAATCAATTTAAGCAATAGTGCATTCTAAAATATATCAAAGTCCCTGTAATGTCCAAATTTGAAAATGCATTAAGATTAGAGCTCGCACGGGTTCATTGTTACCTAAGAGCAAACGACTGCCACCCCAACGGGGAGCTTACTAATGAGGTAGTCATCTTGTTACTTGATTTCATCTTTAAAAGTTAGAATACGCTTTATTTCGCATTGCGAATATGTTAATATAAATAAAACAAGGATTTGTGTCAGTAACAAAGAAATGCAATCAGCTGATGAAGCTCAGTTGATAATTGCAAGCAGTTTGAGACAATAGAAACCAAGACAGTCTATTTCCTCACTACATTGGTTTATTGGTATAAATATGTGCTCAAGAAACTAAGACTACGACGCCTTGAGTGTTTCATAAAATATCTGGATAAGTTACTTCGCATGTGATTCAGAAAGTAAGTTCCTTTGATTAGTGAAGCAGCTCGATCATCAAATACAGTGGCTACTGCTAGAAATATTATGGTCACGGTACCTCGTTGGATACATCTATCGATACCATTCATATCGAATATCTTTATTTAGGCACCTGACTATTAATTGGTGTATATTTTGGTAACAAACCTGATTCAGTGGTCCGTTCGTGGCGATCAAGTGTGAAACCGGGATTAATGCGTCAGACTAATTTGATTGACTTACCAAAAAAAGGACAGGATTTCTTATTATGTTTGCGATATAGAGGAGACCAATACAGTCCGAGACCAGGCCTGGATAAGATTATGTTTATTTTTGTTTTCTCCGTAATATATGTGTAGGCGTAAGCTCAGCTAAACCGGTTTTTAATGTTAAAGAATCATTTCGCTGTTTTGAATTCCAAATTAGAGCTTGGATTAAGGTGAAAATAGTGGAAATTTGTAAATGACAAAACTCTAATTACCTTACTCATACCGCAACACATCTAACAAAATATCCCACAAAACCAGGAGAATAAGATCCGCAAATGCTAAAGGCATCCAGGCAATACAATGTTTAGTTGCACATCCAAAAATCACAGCGTGTTAATCCATATCCAAAAGAAAGCCTCCAGAAAGATAAGCCATATTAAATATTGAGCTCAACCGGGTCGAACAACCGCGTGGACTGGAAGCTCCAATGAGTCGAGGACAGCTCGGGTGAAGGCCTCGTATGGAAATGCTGCCCTGGTATGCCTGTCAAACAGTTAGCAACCATTCAACTAGGCGGAAGCCAAATCGGAAGTCGTGGATCAGACACCACGGAGACCCAGAAGAAAAGAACGTGAACGTTCCACCAGATCAGGTTGGTTGTATCGAATGGCCGGACAATGGCGGGAAATTTGCATCTCAGTTCTCCGAGAGTAGCTGAGAGTTACAATGCATAACGTTGAGTAACAGGATGAATCCTCTTGCAATCTGATGTGATATCGATGCCTTTAAAACACAATCCATCAGGTCTACATGAAATTTATCTAAATATGTTGTAGACTTATTTTGACTGGTGACAGGATTGGCGTCAAGTGATGACAAACCGAGGAAGAAACCATTAACTGCAACCATGCCATCTCAATATGAAAGCTTTAAAAAAAAATAACGCTTTCGCAAAATAAATCCCCTGGGGTTTGAATCTCACACATGTTCTTGACATTGCACGACCTTTTGTTGTCCCATCGGGACTATTTGCGTTGGATCGTGACTCTGTTTTGCCCGTTTAAGTTGATCGCATGATCGCAATAAACATCTTGGAAAAAAGACCAATTCCCTATCTTGAAAAGTAGGTTATTGCATTGTCATCTAGTAGAAATAATGACAACACAAGCTACAATATATAATGTCAGGTAATAGGAAACGGAACTTTTGAATGAAGGTGGCCTGGACCTTTGACACACAAGGTTACAAGCCTGCCAATCTGAAATTCCCTCTCTCTTTCTCTTGTCAAATGTCATGGAATCGACAAATTCGGTAGACGTTTCATATAGAAGTCCCATTGATGCAAATGAGGTATTACAATTGATTCCGCCATGCGTTGTATGGCGTTGTGCAGTAGCGCTTGACGGAATGAATAGCAATACCTCATTTGCATCAATGGGACTTCTATATGAAACGTCTACCCAAAATTCATAGCGAACACGAAAGTGTACTAATTCATGATTTAATTTATAGCAGCAACCTCCTGTATAGCTGCTGAATGCAAAGGACGATATAGTCGTAGCTTTTCATACGTGTTTGATAAAAAAATAGCTAACAGTTCCTCTTCTGTCCATTCATCAGGAAATCCATGTTGTAGACACGCTACTTTAATTAGTAAATTATAGTTTTAACCTCGTCCTGCGGAGATTTTTTTTTTGCAACACATCCTCCGGAAGAGCGGGTGGTTGTCTCCCTCAAATTTCCTTAAAACAGATTCAAATGATATATTTTTGGTATAAAACTGAAGGTTTGTATCTGTTACCTACAAATTTACTTGATATGCTATATTATGACGTCGTGATGACGTCATAAGTAAGCAATGTCGACCAATGTGACTTTTAGGAGAAATCTGTTTATTCACTTAACAGTAACATTTGTTTCTAAATATACTACAAGCATGCGATTTTTTATCTATCAGTAAAATAAATGACAAATTCAACAATTCTGAAATGATTGATGCGAAATTTAGGTTTAAAAGAAATAACTGTTCATAACGTTGATTGTATCATTCAAAAAGTGTTTGCGTGACAAAAATCTATTCAAACTGTGAATCAATAACGGGATTAGGATGAATGAGAGTATTAGGTTAGGAGTCAATCGTTAAATTTTGCAGAAGAGATATTGATATATTTTCAACAATTGGTGCGAAAGGTCAGTGGTCATTAAAGGTCAATTTGTGCAGACTCATTATGTACCTCGTCCCAGTTATTTTTGAGCAAGTTTAATGGTCATAGCACCCTATAATTTGCAGAACACTTTATTATAGAGTTTAACAAAATGATTAAGGTTGATGGTCACGGCATTTGCAGAAGGTGTATAGATTTTGACAAATAGAGAATGTTACATAGAGGTCATTAGAGATCAATCCGATGATTGTTTGCAAAGTGAAGAGATTTTAACAAAATGCGGTCAAAGGTCACACAAGGGTCAGTAGAGATCAATATGTGTATGTATACCCTATACAAGTCCTGGACCAGTGGCTGTTTTTAGGTTGTAGCGTATTATTTGCAGAATAGTTTTTGACAAATTGGGGTCAAACGGCACACAGGGTCATGCATTATAGGTCATTCGGCATATAGCCCATGAGTCTTGGGCCAGTGGTTCTTTTAAGCAAGTTTGGTGGCTATACATCTATTTCAATAGAAATGGCCGATCTAAGGTTTCCTTGCAGAAGTGGGGCTATCTGGAAGTAGATCAGGATACTACCTGTGGTTGTGGAACAGCACCACAGACAATGGAACACCTCTTGGTCTGCCCACTGCTGGAGCAACAATGCACAAACAAGGACCTTGCGGAATTCAGTGAAGCAGCCAGACGTTGTACCCATCGGATGGATCATATTTGAGAACCACAGTGTTTGGACACGATAAGAAGAAGATCTATTTCAATGTTTTATATATTTTGACAAAATGGGGTCAAATGTCACGTAGGCGTCAGTAGAGGTCAATCTGTGCATACCCTATATGAGCTTTGGCTCAGTGGTTATTTTAGGTTAGGTTGTAGCATTTCATTTGCGGAAGAAAGTGTCATAGATTTTACAATGGGTCAAAGGTCATGTAGGGTCATTAGAGGTCAACTGGCATATAACCCATGAGTGTTGGGACAGTGGTTCTTTTGTGCAAGTTTGGTGGCTATACAACTTAATTTAGAGAAATGTTTTATATATTTTGACAAAATGGGGTCAAAGGTCAACTAGGGTCATTAACAGATGTCAATCTGTATATACTTCATATGAGTCTCGTCCCGGTTCTTTTTAAGTCAGTTTGGTGGTCATAGCACTGTAATTTGCAGAACTTTATATCCCTTACGACAACCAACCTGACGATCACCGCAAAGGGAGGTAGCGTTATTTGTCTTGTTAGATCTAGGAGCAATTTCCCGATAAATACAAGGTAGGGGTCCGCTCCGTGATTTTTGAAAAGTGGCAAAAATGGCATTTAGGGATTTAAGGGATAAAGGTTTTGACAACATGGTTTAAAGGTCATTGAGGGTCGAAGTGTGCGCATGAGTGTTATACCAGTTCTTTTGAGCATGTTTGGTGGTCACAGTACTTTATTTGCAGAAAATGTATATATTTTGACCAAATTAGGTCAAAGGTCACATAGGGTCATTAGAGGTCAAAAGGGCACGTGGTTCACACGAGGTCATTCTGTGCATACCCGTAAGAGTCCTCGACCAGTGGTTCTTTTAATTTAGTTTGCCAGAAGTGTTTTATAGATTTTGACAAAATGGCGTCAAAGATCATATAGGGTCATGAGGTCACTCTGTGTACACTCCATACGAGACTTGTTCTTTTGTTTAGGTGTGAAGGTAATCGACAAATGCACACTACACAGTCAACATTTACACTCCATGTACCCACTGCAATGCGGCAAGCAAGATAATCTTATACGAGTCTCTTTTTTTACAGTAATACATTGACGCTTGGCTGCACAGACAATACGGATAGAGGGGACATAACATACCGTATTCAGAAAAAAATTGGCAGACTTTAAAGTCAGGGTTTAAACAAATTCTCTATTAATATTCGTAAGTTTCCTGCCATTTCGAGGAAATTTCCTCGATCAAAAATAGAAGACTATTTTACTGACTCTTGTTTAACGATTTTTCCTATCAGGAATTTCTGGCAGATTTGTTCCGAAGATTTCCGCAAAGTATGGATATGCTTACCGGTATTTATTTCTCGACGTATTTACATCAATTACAAAAAGGTTATCATAGTATTTCCAGGTCCGATAAATCTGGAAAGATACTTTTGATTTGAAAGCTCAAAATGTTTCGCTTTTCAACGAAACGGAATATTAAAACGTAAAGTCGAATTTTAGTCCAATCATTTTGGGAGCACATCGACACCAAAAATATCTAAAACCAGCGACTGCTAATAAAATATCAGAAATAAGACGACAGTGTTTGCCGTTGCTCAACTTGCAAAAGAATAGATTTAAAACATTGATATAATAACTCAGTATAAGGGTTAATAAAAATATTACGAAGTATGCCCACTGCTGTCCCAAATCATGAACACCCTCTCTTCTTTATTATTATATTTATGGGATCGAATATTTATATCTAAAACTTAATAATATATTAGAGTGCCTACAACTTTTAATGACTTCCAAGGACCAATTAGTAGTGAAGACGATTGTTGTAGTTTTACCATTCACATCATGAATACCCAAAGTTTGCCTGTGATTTCAGCGCTTATGTGGCTGTTCCTGACAAGTTACTCAAGGGATGTGAATAACCCTTGATGTAGTTTGAAAATGTGCCCTTTGGGGGTCATAAGTATTAACTTTTTATGTTGAATATCACGCAAAATCTATCAATTAAGACCAATTTCCAAACCTTTCAACTTCTGTTTTAAAATATGATTAATTTTAATTGCTGTTAGTACGCTTAGTAAATACAGGGATATGAATTGTTTTCTTCATGTGTATTATTAGGCCTATATTCTTGATTTATAAATTAGGGATAACCAAACCCACTGGCTATGGCTGGTATTCCAAAAGGCAGACTAACTTTAGACCCAGCTTTAAACCAGGGTTAGTCCTCATGAGTGGATCTTTTTTCCTTCCAAGATACTCTAAAAATGTGCTCTTACGGGTGAGAACTGAAATTTAATTTTCACAGTATTTTGAAAAGAATGGGATCTATGTTAGGAGTGATTCTGTTTAGCACATTGAGTTGTAGATCTTAGAGGCCAGTGGTGACGGTGTGATTCTTCGGTAATTTTGAGGTAGTTGGAGTTCGCCTTTCTTTGGAAGAGGCCTTCATCATCTTCATCCAATATAGTGCAAACTTCAATTCTGAAGGCTCAAGCACTGGTGAGTGGGCTGTGTGCAGTCTAGTCAGCCTGTATGGCCCTCTTAAATGATTCTACTGAGGGACTCTGAACGGTAGACTGAGGAAGGATATTCCAATCACGCACGGTGGGGAAAATAAGACATCCTGTGGTAGTCTTTAGAAGAATGTGGAATGCATATGAACTCTCACGACGGGTTGGTTTGTGAAGATTCTTGGATATGAGGTAGTTTGAAGCATTAATGGCGACGTGATGATTATAGATTTTGTAAAACATAGCACTAAGTCTTGCCAGTCTACGCCTCTCAGCCAAGTCGTGTACTGTAAGTTCCAGTAACAAGAGCATCGTCATTATGAGGGGCGATAAACGAAGTTGAAAAGCCACCTGGGTGAAACCTAGGTTTCCTTACAAAATTCTAACAGCTGATCATGGAATAGTGGATTCTTCCAATGATGTTGTCGGGACTAGGAGTCTTGGTGTTGTTCAGTTTCTTCAGGCAACTCTTAGTTCCTCTATAGTGAAATGTCCAGTCTGGACGGGAAGGATGTCTGCTATCTTGTGATTGAAGAAGGTTCATCAAGGTTGGTGTTATTCTGAACAGGTTTGCCAAGTAGAGATCTAAAATATTGAAACAATGTGTCATGGCGCTCTTCAGTTATTTCACCTTTGATTCTTATATGTGGGGTGGTCTTCTTGTCAGCTCCCACAGGGCCTCCCAGGCAGCAACATACTTGTGTTCATGATGTAGGGTGTCAAGCGCTTCATTTGCTTCAAACTTGGACTTGACATGTTCCTCAAGCATCACGGTGTAGGTATCATCAAGTGCAGCCGTAGGGGCATCAAGGTTCTGTTTGGAACTTCTAGTGGATTTAGTGCGGTGCTTCTTGGCTGCAGGTTACTGATTTTGTCATTTGATGCAAAGGCAGTGTCATTCAGGCTTCTTCTAGGTAACATATATCCAGTGAAATTTCTTGTTGGCTGTAGTGCGGGCATCATATACTGTGCTGGCGTTCTTGTCTGTTGAACCTGTTTTGTACTGCTACAGTATACGACTCACAAAGCTTTGCATCTCCCACTACATTCCTCCAGTCAATTGTTTTCATCATTTTCATGGGGTATCTGGGATGGGGTTTACTCTGATACTCCAAGAGACAATTCTTCGATCAGACTTAACAGCTTCAAATGTGTAAAAAGTGTATAATAATAATAAATAATAAAAACCTAAACTTGTCGATAATGCTCACTGCAAAAACACAATAGGTTTTGTCATCCATAAATTATATAAATTAAGTTTCATCGCTTTCTAATGTAGCTTACTTTCATTTATAGGTATGTGATATCATTTTCATGGTATATGTTAAGCTCTGACTACATTTCAGATGAATATATTAAGTGTGTGTGTGAGAGAGAGAAATCATTAAAAATCTAATCACTGCAGTGAATGAAGTGGCGGAAATTGCCAATGAAAGTAGATTCAGGTAGGTGGATGAATAATTATGAAAGAAATCATTAGGAATGTATAAACGATGATAGATGTGTTTACACAGTTTGCTTAAAGACGATTAGTAGCTACCTTGAACACCACTGCATATTAAATTTCGCATTCCTAATTTGGCATTTATTGATAAACCCAGACCGTAAAATTTGATCACAGGATCCAATTGTTGCCCATCAGTGTAACGTCACATGTTACATCATCTATATTGTTTAAAAAAAAAAAAAAAAAAAAATGCTACAGTATACGACTCACAAAGCTTTGCATCTCCCACTACATTCCTCCAGTCAATTGTTTTCATCATTTTCATGGGGTATCTGGGATGGGGTTTACTCTGATACTCCAAGAGACAATTCTTCGATCAGACTTAACAGCTTCAAATGTGTAAAAAGTGTATAATAATAATAAATAAAAAAAATCACTGCAGTGAATGAAGTGGCGGAAATTGCCAATGAAAGTAGATTCAGGTAGGTGGATGAATAATTATGAAAGAAATCATTAGGAATGTATAAACGATGATAGATGTGTTTACACAGTTTGCTTAAAGACGATTAGTAGCTACCTTGAACACCACTGCATATTAAATTTCGCATTCCTAATTTGGCATTTATTGATAAACCCAGACCGTAAAATTTGATCACAGGATCCAATTGTTGCCCATCAGTGTAACGTCACATGTTACATCATCTATATTTTTATATTTATGGCAAATGTTAGACCTAACATTTTTGTCGATTTATCGTGTCAATGATTAATCCCAGATTGGATAAGGATCGTTGCTGCGTTTATAACCGCTCCAGTGTGTTCTGGTAACGGCTATGCATTGATACACCAATAGAGGTACATTGTAACTGGTAAATGTAAGAAACGCACATGTATGCAAATTAGCGCTATTAGAGACTAGTACATGTATGCAAATTAGCGCTATTAGAGACTAGTACAGACTGAATGCATAGGCTTGCTGTTTGTTCCGCTGTTGTCTCCGCATCAACACTAGCTGTGAATTCTTATATTCAACAACTACCAAAATAGCAAAGCAAACTCTGTGTAACATTGTCAAAATAGCTAGTGCACGTTATCATGGTGATAATTCAAATAGGACACGTCCTTCATGCGGGCCTTCATGTAACTAAATCCCGGGGGGGGGGGGGTATCCTGTACATGAGCCCGGGTAACCACCCGAGTTACAAGGGTTCCGGCGGTGACCCTATGTGAGACCAGAAACGAATGAAATGGTACCCTATCTGAGACCAGATCTTTTCAAATTGATACCCTATCCGAGACCAGACCTATTTAAATAGACACCCTATCCGAGACCCGTGGCCAAGTAATATTACCATTTCACACTCCAGTTGAGCTATTTAATGAACTTTTATGGAGTTTTTATTCTGTTTGAGCATATTTACAACACAAAATATCAGTACATGTAACAGATCCTGCTGATGTTATCCTTTTATCTGAAACTGAAAATGTGAAATTTGATTACCCCCCTATGTGAGAATCGACCGAGATATAGGGCTGAATTTGATACACCTATATGCGAGTCTCGAGACCTGCCCAGTGTCTCGCGTTTTTGTAACTGGGTGGTTACCCGGCTCGAATTAATCAGTTACTCACGGAACTAAATGCAGAGGTGGCCTGGGGATGGGGTCCATGGAGGGCGGATACAGCGACGAATAGAAAATAAATAATCCTGCAAATGAGGTTAAAATTATGTGATCTGCCTTTAAAAGACATGGCCCCTAATCAAATGAACGATGTCGGATTTAAAACAGTATATCTTATACGAGGGGTACTGGTTCATTAAGTGCAGCCACGATGATGCCATAAGTTGCTCTTGATCAGTTTCCAGGTATGATCTTAGATCACGATGGCACTACCAATTACTCTGCTCTCATAACGGATTCGCAACACTTGCGTAAGCTATGACTTTATCTGAGGCATCAGCAGTCACGGGGTCTAAGTATGGACTGTGGGTAGCATGTGGCAAGATCCAACTGTCACTGATCAAGGTTCTGACAAGTGCCAGATTGTGAGCTAGGCCACTGTCACGGTGTAGATAGATCCAGATCAGTTTGACCCTTTGTACTGCTTTTAACATGCATGGACCTCGGGCACAACCACGTTGGCGAAGTCTAGTATTTACAAGTCATTGAAGTATCTGTGGAGTGTGCGGAATTTGAGTCACAAGTTGTGTGCGTTCAAAATTGTTGAATTGGTGCTCAAGATGTGAGGGGCAATGTGATTGCCTGCCTTAACAATCTCGCTACCCAAATATTGTTTCTCATTGATTTCTTTGCCATAGAAGTGCACACATATCTCATCATCCATCAGGCACATGAAATCGTGCGCGCAATTCCTCACCTTAAAGATACTGCTTAAGATTGAGCTTGTCTTTCTCCAATAACTCACTTACACGTACACGGTCAATAATGGTCAAAGTCAAGGATGCAGATGGACACAGGTCGGGCAGATGATGGGTCTCTCTTTGGTGGACTCTCTACCTTCGGTTGGAGCGAGCAGTCCAATCAACAACTGTACGGTGGTCACCACATATATGCTCTGTGAAAATAAGCTTGAATTTAGAACTAGTTAATTGCGAGCTTCGCCCGATATACTCTAATATTCATTTTCTGGAATTTCCTACACATTATGATTTCTTCTACGTTTTATGCAGGTGTCCGTGACCATTGTATTTTGCTCATAATGTTACAAAATAGGGAAACGGATGTACTTACCTGATTGTAAATCTATGTGATTGTAGGGAAGCTACCCAATATCAAGTTATTAATACGAAAGTTGTTGTTCAGTATAGTGGAACTACTAAATTGCAGAGATTCATGGGGCGAAAAGTTGAAATTCTTTACCATGATATTTTATTACTATAATTGGTTTTCTGCATGGAATATTTTCAAGGTAAATTTTACGCTAACAATGTTGATACATTTAAACAAAAAGATTATACCAAGTTAACAGACCCAACCTGTTAAAAAATATTCCGTTTTCGATTGAACACTCTATACCGGCCCATTAAAAATCGATAAATTTATGTAAACGACATAACCTATCATTCAAACCGAAACCACGGTTCCGAAACATGAACATTTTCAAATTTTAAGAGCATTTTCATGTTTCCACGTGATTAACACTAAGTAGTTCGGTACCGTACGCCTGTACACGATTTGCTCTCAGCCCCCCCATTTGGACTCCGTTTTTACGGTCAGGTAGTAGAATATGTTCGGTATAATGCGTCTGTTTTGTGCGCTAGTATCACAACCTATTGAAAGTTTTCTGGAAGCACGTGGAGTGCAATTCTGTTACCACGATGATGGATACATCTGAAAAGCATGTAAATACCAATCTCAATCCAAAAGTTAGTCAGATTCCCGCGTTTGACCTTTTTGCGTTTTACTAGAAGTCAAACGTCTCTCGTCTGACCAGCCTAGAATATGATCTCACCCCAATATTGTGACAAACAATTAAGACTACCTTGAGAAGATCTAAACAGATTCTGATGTTTGGACATATGGTTTCTGCGCTTCAGCTCACACTGTGATATGTAGGTAATGATGTTAAGCAAATACTGAAATAGGTAATCAGGTTTTCAAGACGTGTAGAAGGAACGGGAAAGCGTGTTTGAAAATATAATGAGATCACAGGTAGGATCGCGTGCAAGATTTGGTATCGCTCTAACCGAATCATTCAGTAACTCGATTCGATAAAACTATTTTAACTGATCATGTTTCTTGAAGAATGACTCAAATAACTTGTATGATAGCACTATTTGACGCCCTTTCTATTTAGGAACCTCACAAAAATGGAGACCACTAACTCCTTTTCCCGTGCAAAGGTTATTACGAGTTTGCGAATCGAACTTTAAAAATTCATAGGTCCGTATTTGCGCAACAACCACTCAATCGCTATGACATGGTATAAATAACACATTTACCAATATCGAGATATGACCAGTGAGAGATGCGATGCCATTGCTATAGTAGTTAGTGATGGGGGGACCACCATGGACTGAATGGATCTGTTTTTTCTCGATGGGTTTTTAATCTCACTTCAGTAACATTGTTTAATGGTGAACTATTTTATAATTTGTCTGGCCATGCATGCTAACAGGTGACCACTACAGCTCCTCATTTTGGAATAATATCCAAGACATTGGTCGATTGACAATCTTCCTTCTAATGTAAACGGGATTGTGCAGTGCGGACCTGCGTCAATGAATTTTGCCCGTATATTTTTAATCCAGGACCATGTGCGGCCAGGACAATGCGACTGGCATATGGTCCTGCGAGCAATTAAATAAAAAAAAAAATTATGGTCCAGGAGACATATTTGAATTGATTAATATGCTCATGGAACATATTTAAATACACAAATGACGTCCGGAGCATATGAAAAAATATGCTTTCCGGAAGCAAACCAATTTGCCATGATGGTCTTGAGCATGTGCATTTAAATTTGACTTAGAATATTTCTCCACTAAGCTCCAGGAGTGCCTGGCCATATTTTGTGCATAACATTATAGCGAAGATATCATTTAAATGACCCCTCCTCCTTGATTGTACAAATGGGTACATGTACACAAGGTGAGGTCAATAACCTATATTAGAGGCGTGCTAGAAGCAGGGCAACGCTGAAATGTAACTCGCAGGTGGTGCAGGTGAAACGATGAGCATGCATCACTTGAGGCAATGCTTTGCATATTCTGATGTCCCAGCAATAACAAGCGAGTTAATCCTTGTCAACAAATGACGACAATACACTAAATTAATTGAAATGTTTCTCCTTACCTCCTGATACTAATCCGTAGTTTGCCAAAACCCTTCAAATGTCCATCGTTGATATGTAAATTTGATGTGGTATCCCCTCATTGAAAATGGGGCGTTTCCCTTGTCTTTACGGGAAGCATATATTTTGCCCAGCTGGTTTCCTCGAGGAATAATGGTGTGCAACATTACTGTCCATTACACGTAGACATTGAGTGTGGACAGATAAAGCCCCTGCATAAAGAATCTTAGTCATTGTCCTACCAACCTACTTGGAGTGACGCTTGCCTGACAGCTTCTTACCGGCAGCCCCTCAGTCCGTATGCCGTCAGGCGGTGGTTGAATGGACTCGCGTGCTTTGTCAGACTGTAATTGTGAGTTAGCCAAGAGCTCAATGTGACATCCAAATGGACTATACCCCAAGATACAATAATAGTAGGCCCATGTATTTAATACTTCCAAGTTACAAAAAGCTATCTAATGTAGACGACAATGTCTGAAAATCCATTTGTAAGGTCATTTTGGTTATTACTCTTTAGTGCTTTCGAAATTGATTTCTTTAATACTAATGTAACATTTGAAAAAGTTGAGGGCGCTTATATCACCAAAAAGTTTCGCGTTTTAATGCCCTCAATATATTAAAGCTTCAAGTTATTTTCTTTTAAATGCTATTTTTAAATTAAATAATTGAGATCCCGGAAATTTTATTATGATGAGTAGCATAGAATGGTGTGTGTGAATAGGATACCTGTTTTTTTTATTGTGTAAACTCGTTTGAAAACAATAGAAGCTTATGCGCGACCTTAAAAAGGCCTATTCATATCGTAGAGACCAAATTCACCCAAATATATATTTTTAACAAATCTTATTTCCAAGTATAATTTATTTGATTATAATATTTTTTTTAAATTCCTATATCAAACATCTCATTTTTACAATTAGTTTAATAGTCCATGAACTTATTCAGTGCTGATATTATCAAATCTATTCAAAAAATATTTTGAATTTTAAAGCACAATACCGTAGACACGTGTGAAAGAGTATTACCTGATGTAATTACTTGAAACCTTTGCACAAAATTGAACAATAAATGATAAGTGTTTGGACATTTGCATTTGTGCAAATGATTTTCGAATAAAGTCATTATTTCTAACGTAATGTGCAAGCTGTTTTCAATCTGCCTAGCTTGTGAACGATTGCTGAAAATTTGCAAGTAAACAAAATTTACATCTTGTACGTTTTGGCATGCATGGGAGAGTAAAGATCTGTCAACAACTTAAACAAGCCGATGCTTTAAAGAAAAACAATGATGTTAGACCAGCGACAACAAAACAACTTGGGAATCTTGAAATGCCCGTGAGGCATGTACTTGCTACTGAAGCGTTGACTTGCAGCTTGTTGACACATACATTTCACCACGAGCTATCGATTCAACTAAAAGATCTCGCCCACGACAAGATCGGACAACCGAGCAAAAATCTCGTCCACGACAAATAGCCCAAACGCCCCCGTACGTCTCAACTATTACATGTCTAGCCAACCATGTCTAGCCAACCGTAAAGCTTACTGAGATTTCTATCTGGTTACGCAATATAAGTAAAATATTCATGCACAATAAAATTTAAAAATAAAAGTAAATGTGGTATTTTTTTAAATGAATATAACTAAATTTGACAAAAGCTTCCAAAAATCAAAATAGGATTACACTTGAAACCTAGCATATTGAAATCATCAACACCAATATGTAAACAATACACTTTAAAACACATTTGGCCACACCTGCAATACTGCACACATAGTGTTATAAAATTTTATGACGTCAATTAGACGGCTATCGATAACTAAAATTGATTATAATTTTAATATTACTCTCTGTCACTTCCCATTTAAGTATTGACAAAATGTCATCGACCATGCCGACTATCTTAACCTATATTCAAACAGAAAATTACTATTATGTAAGTATTCAACCTTATTATAAAATTTACTTAATAACTAATTTTTACCGAAATATATTAACTTTTACTTAATTTAGGTCAGAATTAATTCTTTATTTTATTATCATGGTGTTCTATGCTTACATAAAGTGTGTAATATTTACGTAGCATTTTTTCTTTATGTGTTATAGACATTTCATTATTAAAATCAAATGCACGGGACCTAGTAGGGGTTACCATATGAGACTGCTCACAATTAAGTGCCAGGTTTGAGGTATGTTTATCGGACACAGCCGGTGAAGGTTGTGGGTTCGATTCCCGCGCCGGGGCAGTCCTCAGGGTTTTGTTTCGGGATGGCCTGTAATTAACTTTTGTATAAAAAGTGATTTTCACACATTGGGTGTGTAAAAACTGTTAATTTCCCTGATATGAGAATAGTTAATGGGGCATATGGTGATTAGTAAACTCTTCCTGGTTTATATAGCATTTGAACCGTATGCCTAAGTATTATATGTATGCCCAAACTATTCTGCAAAAATAGTCTAATTAGTCTACATGGCACTTTAATGCGAATATCTGCTCGTATTACGAAAAAGCGCCATTGCAATCAATTGAAAATGTCAGTGGAAATAAACCTTGGGTCATTTCATGTTTTCCGTATAGACCTTTTCAAGTCGAAGTTTTCCGAACATTATGACTCCGATTAAGGATCCAATTTAATATGTAACCACAGGTCCATCCACATCACGGCTCACGTACAGGTTGTTTAAAACACACAGCACTTTACATAAATTGCGCAAATATGCATTAGCAGTAATCGCTTGCGAATGTAACGCGAGCGGATAAGGATGGTCGGGTCGCATACGTTGCATTTTGCTACTAACATTTTCCTGTCCCGATGTTTTACGAACATATCCGAATTCATTTAAAAAGATCTATTCCACAACAATGCCGTTGGTTTCCATTTCCCTGATCTTCTATCCTAAATTAATATTCAGTGTTAATCATTTTCTCTGTTACTTGATTGACGAAATCCTTTTTTTTATGTTAGATTAGACTAGGTTGAATTTGGGTTGGAATTGGGCGCCAATTCTGTCATTGTCTTGTAGTGTGTTGAAAACGTATTTTCAGTAGTGCAATCCACCCCATGTAGAGGAGGAAGCAGAATATCATAGGGCCTTATTTAAGGAGTTCGTTTACCTCCCATGGACAGACAAGGTTTGACACCTTTGGTAGTTAGTATTGAACCTCAACATAAGGTAGGTAGTACTCTCAATATGGTTGGGTATCCACTTTTCATAGGGGCCAATTTAAGTTTACACAGGGTCAACCTTTTAAAATGCCCCAATCCAATGTTTAAAGTATGCCATGTGGCCATCTAATCAAAGTATCCCAAAATGTATATTGTTATCTAACGACCATTGGTTTGGAGCTATATAAAATGGCTAAAATGGTTAAAAAGGTAAATTTTTTGTTTTAACACTTAAATGATCAATGTAATGAGTTTGATTGAAATTTTAAATACTTTCAATTTAATTGCCTGCGGTAAGAATGACTCTCCTAAAAGGTTATAGTTTGTATTATGTTAAATGTGCTTCTTATACGGGAGATAAGGGCAAAGAAGGTCAACACCAATTGAGTATGTTGACCTATGACCTATTTTATGGTCCCATAACATGGAACTATGCATTGCAGATGGTACAAACTATCCTTATTTTGCCCATCATTGAGCTAGATGAACAACTTCTAACATGTTCAACAAAAGTGGAGCACTCCGAATTTTGACCCTTGTTCAACAGAAATTGACCTGTTTTACCATTTGAGCATGTTACCTTATCTCCAAACAGGGTGCATAGATGGTACAAACTATACATTTTTGGAATACCCTTATGACTAGACGGACAATAGGCCTACATTTCAACATGATGGAGCATTTAAAAGTTTGACCCCCTGTGTAACCATGAATTGGCCCTATTGAAAAAGTACCACAATTTGAAAGTACTACCTAACTAGCGTATATAGAGCGGGTCCATCCTAACTACCAAAGGTTCAAACCGTTCTGTAATGAGGGGGAAACGAATGATGGTTGACCTG
Organism: Ophioderma brevispina; assembly: GCA_023653785.1. NCBI lineage: Eukaryota > Metazoa > Echinodermata > Ophiuroidea > Amphilepidida > Ophiodermatidae > Ophioderma > Ophioderma brevispina. The sequence continues at coordinate 23,713 of JAMKCH010006299.1, forward strand.
GTCCTGCTCCTCTACTAATGAAAATTAACATGGATTGCTATCTGTGATATTCAAGCGGGACCATCATTTAATGCGGTTAGTTACGAAAAAAATGAACGAGCCATTGTTTTTTTCGGATATCCATTGAGACATACACTAAAAACGGCTCAAGATAAAATGCACCATGAAACGAGGCAAAAAAGGACCAGTTAAAACATCTTAGTGTTCAGCAGACCATGTAAAATAAAAGCAAACGGACCTGGCCATAACATCACTTTGAGCGCTGTCTAGTGTTATCTGCTTATAGAAGCAGAGTGGTCAACCGGTTCAAATCCTATCTGGGAGATACCCATGTAAATTTAATTGGTAACAAGGTGTAGATCAAATTTGGAATCCTGCTCTCATCTCTCTCCGAGGCTCATTTGAATTGGGTAATAGAGCCTGAAAACATCTCTTCCGGTTGAGGACGTGATTAAGTCTTAAGAAATACACCGTGCTATGCTATCAAAAGGATGGACGCATTGGAAACCTATTTCGTTGCTTCCAATGTTGGCATCTCGTAAGATTAGTTTACTATTTGGTTGGCATGTTGAATTGTATAAAATAAAAAAAATATAATATTAAATATATATTGATTACAATGCAATCACTCCAAGGCATATGCATCGCACACTTTCTTAATCATACCTATTTAAGCAATTACCCGATAGTGTTTTCTTGCGTTTAAAGCATCACATTTTTGGTGAAATACTTGAGGTTGATCAGTTTACCCACCTTTCCCACTGTATATATAAGGTGGTTGACCATGCTGGGTGTCCAAACATAAATACAGTTTTTCCAGTGCATTTTGGTCACATTTTTGTGGCCGGTTTTTATGTTATGGTATTTCTCGCATAAATATTGCCCATTCACCTCAGCGATGCTTCTAAAATGTCTAAAGGGTCATTTTTATTGATTTTTAAGGAATGGTCCAGTAAAGAGTGTGAACGCATACACCTTTCGTTGAAAAAATGCTTGATATTTTCTAAGATGAAATGGTTAGGATGGCAAAAATCTCTTGCGATTATGAACTTTCTGATGACAAACTTTTTTGTAACTTCAAACCTGAAAAGTCAAGATTTGGCCAAAAGTCAAACTATTTTACTTCACGACCACAACAGGATATCCATGATTCCGACCAAAGCCAGACACTGGCAAATTTGAATCAAGTGAAATAATGATTACCCCTAGCTGATAGAGATTTCAATTTTTTAAATACATAGTTTGGAAAAGGTTAAATGTGTTTATCGGTGAATGGGTGATTGACTCTTGGGACATTTTGAAACCTTTGACATAGTACACATTCATAAAGACACAAGTTGCTCAGCTCATTATTTGTATGCTGATAATAAATCAACCAAGCAAGCACGCAAGTAATAAAACAAGCAAGGAATCACTTAAAATAAATAAGCATAATAAATCGTCGCCTACATCACACTGTCGTATTTTACAAAACACGTTTTCTGAGAAACATAAAAGAAACAATTTTGCTTGACTATTTTGAAGAATTTGAGAAAGCATTATGAAGTTTAATATTTAACAAAACTAATAATTTAAAACTGCATTATATCCTCTTAATTAGGTTTAGAAGTCTGTATGTGGAGTTGAAAATAATGCATTTTGCAAATACGACGCATTTTACATCGTTATTTTTAATGCATGTAAAATAGATCATTATTTAAAAATAATTGTCAGAACAATAGAAATACGACGAAATAGATATCTTTGTGAAATCGTCTGCATACCAATAGGATCTGCCAAATAGAACACTATTAAAAACATGTGCAAATGATGGCACATTTGGAATAAGACAGTATGTGAAATAAAGATGTTTTTGAGAAAAAGACAAAAACCCAAAATTAATAACTCATTAAGTGATATCACATTTTGAAACTTTTGATTTGTAGAAGACGGTGAACAAAGTAATTATGTCAAATTTCGCGAAAACCTAAAAAATGTGAAATACGACAGTATGTGATGCGAAATTAAAATGAAATTAAAACAAGTAATATTAGGTAATATTTTAATAAATAAATAAAAACAATTACATATAGAAATCAATTAAATTTTCAATTTTTCGCGGTGATGCGACTATGAAATTAAAATGAAATTAAAACAAGTAATATTAGTTGATATTTTAATAAATAAATAAAAGCAATTACATACAGAAATCAATAAACAAAGACACTAAAGAAACCACTTAATCAATCATAAACTGAAATTGAAATTCATAATTATATAGAATAAAACAACAAAAATCAATGCCATAGAATTTCTTTACGAAAACATTACCGTAAGGTTTCACAAGTTCAAGGAGCATTATTTAAATCTATAAATTGGATTAAATTCAGGGACTAGTCAGAATAATGTAACACATTTTCTTATACTTCATAAGGTCGAGTACCTCAGAAGCAATTATATTCAACAATTTCCACTTAAGTTTAGGATTACAAAGAGAATTTCATTCCTTGGAATGTACGCTAAGTCACTGTAAACAATCGTTCCATTCCTATACAAACGCTTCATTCCCTGGAATGTATTTTAAAACACAGTATACAAATGCTCCATTCCTTGGAATGTATGATATGATGCGGTATACAAACGCTCCATTTCCTGCAAGGCTGCAGTGTATCGTAAGACACAGTATACAAATGTTCCATTCCATCGAATGTATTGTATTAAACACACACAAACGCTCCATTCCCTGGAATGTATTGTAAGCGGGCAGTATATGAACGCTCCAATCACTGTAATGTATTGTAAACACGAATTACACGGTATACAAATGACCCATTCCCTAAGGCTGCAATGCATTGTAAGACACAGTATACAAATGCTCCATTCCTGTGAATGTATTGTAAAACACAGTATACATGGTATACGAACGTTTAATAGAATGAATTGTACGACATGTATTTCTTCTTCTACTTCTACTTGGATATTGCACAACATCCCTGAGTGGGACAAACCGTGCAGGAAATGGTGTGCGCAATGCTTGATGACGAACTTAGTCTTGGCTTGATTGGCTCTTGAAGTAATTTGACACAGCTGATTTAAATTGGTCCGGTTCTGTTATTGAAGATATATGTTCTGGTAAATTATTCCAATCTCTAATTGTTCGAGGTATGAAGGAAAACTTATGGCAATCAAGGCGTGAGTAATGTTCGATGAAGTTGTTGCTTTAGAACGGCGAGTTCGCCTTTGAGCAGGCTGAAAGTAATTTTGCACCGGTATTCTTAGGTGCCCCCCCTATTATTTTATGCATTCCCTGAAATATGCGGCAACTAAGTTGTTTAAATCACAAAATGCACCTTTAACGTGTCTCAATTTTTTGTTTACTGTAAACGTTAATAGTTTATTGCAAAATTTAATATTCCATCCAGAATCTCATAAAAGGTGGATTATCCAATGAAATTATGCGTTTCTTCACATAATGATCTCTAAGTCGCGTGGATAATGTCATGCTTATGAAATGCGAAAACCGTCCACTTTTTAATTATTTCTGAGAAATTTCAGGATATATCAAATGAAAGCAGGATACACCTTTATTTTGAGATGTGAGGCTCTCCACATACGACGCATGGATGACAGATAGAATAGGCAAACGTCTCCTTTTCTGATGTGACAAATCCGCCTTGCGTTTAAGCATGGTTTAACCTCTGGCTCATCGAAGTGTGCACGCGGCGGTAATGGTGGTGACATGATATCATTCTATTTTCTTTTCAATTTGATAAAAAAATGCAAGTTTCATTTTTAAAATATTTAATCATATTCGATTTTTTTCAGATATGAAAAATTAAATCGAGATAAACATTCGAAAGTGTCCCAGTAAAATACAGCCTTTTTACAGCAAAGAAAAATGTCCGAATACCCAAAATTTCATCCAATTATACAGCTCTTTTCTGATTAAGATTGTTTGTTTGTTTGTTTACTTGTTTGCTCCTCCTAATTTCAATTAATGATTTTAAGTTTTATTAGTAAGGTGGATATTCATGATGCAAACACTGCCATACAAACTTTGCTTTGGAGAGAGAGAGAGAGAGATTCCTTTTAAGACCTGTTAAACCCCTGTTATGTTGTCTGAAATTGCCTATACAAAACCATCCGCAAGTAACTGTTGAATCTGGGTTCAAGCCCCGGGGTTCAACTTCCTTGGATACAGCGGAAAATTACGGATAATCGAATTTTCGAAGATATTAAACATGCAGGCCGAAGCGATTCCTTCAGATCCTTTATGACATGACACCATTCTTAAAGCCTTATAATATTTAAAAAGCCTTGTAATAACTTAACTGCTTCTTATGTTCCTTAAGTCGATTGCATCAAATTGACCACGGTCAGTCTGTTGGCGTCAACCTGACCTTTCAGTTACAATTTGACCCCATCGTTTGGTAAGTCCTAATTAAACTGGAAGTGGCTCAATAATGTATGGAAAAGGAGCATGCTTGGGATCATAAAACGGAACAGACGAACAAATTAATGGATCAGGAGCATGACACGGGTTACTTATAGCATTCAGCCGGGGCATTTAGACTGTGACATAGTCGTGGACCGGTGAAAAAGGAGATATGGTCCGCCCGGAGCCATAGTCCGGGCTCCATAGACGACAACGGAATAAAGCGTGAAACTAATGTTACGTGAAGAGTCAATTGAATCGAATGCACTATTCTTCACCGTTGTAGGCGGACTGTGAGTCCGGAGGACTATATCTCCTGCAACACCGGTCATCTTGCTAGAACAACAGATGGACGTTGGACGGGATTGGACCAAACTGGTTACAGGATGGATTCCAAGATACGGTAAAGACACTCAGGCAGACATAAGGTCAGATGATAGATGGAAATTCTTGGTGTGACCAGGATGAGAGAGAGAGAGAGAGAGAGAAACACGCTAGTGGTGTCGTCTTAAAGAGGCCTTCACCCAGTAGTGAGTCGACAGTGGCTTACGAGGAGGAAGAGGAGAAGGAAAAGGAGGAGGAGGAAGAAGAGGAGCCTAATGAAGAGAAGGAGCAGGAGAAAGAGGAGGAAGAGGAGGAGGAAGAAGAGAAGGAGGAAGGAGCAGGAGAAAGAGGAGGAGGAAGACGAGGAGGAAGAGGAGGAGGAACAAGATGAGGAGGGAGAGGAGGAGGAAGAGGAGGAGGAAGAAGAAGAGGAAGAGGAAAATTAGGAATGGGAGGAGGAAGAGGAGCCTAGAAGAGGAGGAGGAAGAGGAGGAGGAGGAAGAGGAGGAAGAAGAAGAAGAAGAAGAAGACTCTTCCTCCTCCTCCTCTAACTAATTAAATTAAAATCACAGATTGGGCCCAAATATCACAATTTCCAATTAAAGAGGCATTCCTCGAAAATTCCTTTTCCTCCCGCAAATCAAAGGCCAACATCACGCGATTCGCTCACGAGAGCCCCCGTTAGAGGCTGCATATGGGGCGTTCACAAATTTGGTCCGAATGTCGCAATTGCCGATTAAAGGGGCATTCCTTGAAGAAATAATAAATTCCTTCTCTTCCGCAAATTAAAGGCTATCAACATAAGACTCACTAACAAGATCCCCGGTAGGGACTACATATGGGGTATTAACAGATTGGGTTCAATTGTCACAATTGCCAATTAAAGGGGCATTCCTTGAAAATCTAAGAATTCCCTCTTCTCACAAATTAAAGGCTATCATCAACCGTAAGATTCCTTGATAGAGGCTGCATATGGGGTGTTCACAGATTGGGTCAAATTTCACACATGCCAATGAAAGGGCGTTCTCTAACAAATGATAAAATCCTTCTCATTTCGCAAATTAAAATCTATCAAAACAAGATTCACTAGATCCCCTGGTAGGGGCCACATATGTGGTGTTCACAGATTGGGCCTAAGTATCATGATTACCGATTAAAGGTGTATTCTTTGAAAAAAAATATAAATTCTCTTTGTCTTAGAAGTTAAATTCTATGATCAACAAATTCACTTACAAGAACCACTGTGCCATGCACATCACCTGGAGGTCACCATTTAGGGGTCAGAGGTCACACAGGATAAATTATCAAATTTCAGGGAAAGATTAGTTTTGATCTGACGAACATGTTGGAGGATACCATTCTGGGGTCAGAGGTCATATAGGGGTCAAATATAACAAATATTAGGAGAAAGTTTCTTTTGGTCTGGAAAACACAACAGATCTTTGGAGATCAGAGCTCATCCAGAGGTCAAATAATGGAGCTGGGATCAGTGGTCATCCAGGGGATAAAAATACGAATCTTTTGAAGATCCCTCCTTATGGACAGAAGAACACATCGGAAGACACCATTTTGAGGTCAGAGGTCGATCATGTTTGAACACTGATATGGATCACGAGCTAACATTCGTGCTGTCTGAGAGGTTGTATGCTTTATCCTTGAATGATCAATACAGCGTTTACGTGGCGTGAATTGAGGCCGATTTTTTTTTGAAAGGCCTCATCTGTTATCGGGTTTGAATACATTGAATGTCATTCATAAGATTGAATCCCTTCTTTGGTGTGAACCAGTCGCAGTGAGGCATATTATCAGATGATGGCAGTATTACAAAACAACGCCTTTGTGTTAGATCACACTGTGTATTAGATTCGGCAAACTACGGATGCGAGGGTTAATGATTCGAATATCCGTGTAACGTTTATTTCATTTAATCATGGTCATGATGGTAGAGAAGTAAGAACCAATTGTCTGCTGTGACCTAAGCGCAAGCCTGAATTCATTGCAGAGCTAACTTCTACCAAGTCTACATAGCTACAGCTTGAACAGGAAAGTTATCGCTGTATGTGTTCTATTCCATAAGGCAGCTATTTGTAAATTTGTTAATGGACGGTAGATAGAGCAAATATTTGGCATTTTAGAATAATCATCATGCCGCCTTCACACATGTGGAAAATACATAGCTGCTCACTTGGAACAGGTGACAAGAGCTCAGTCAGTTATTTCAAATATGTAGGACTATATTCAAATGTAACAGATGGTGATAGCGGTGAAAGGTGCCAACGAGTACTAAATGATTTTGCAATTAAGCGTATGTTTGAAGCAAAGGTAGTAGTAGTCCATGTATGATTTAGAAAAACAAAATAAAGTTCAGCTTGATTTTGTGATACCCTGTAAATATACAATGCTAAACGATTAACAAGAGTCAAAATATCAGGTAGATGAATTGTATTTCAATAGGACAAACTCTCCAATTATTAAAGGAAAAAAAGGATTAAAGGAAAAAAAATAACGAAACCTTACCAGGGAATGGATCCACAAGTTCACTCGAATCTGACTCAAATCCAAACTATGACGTTCGTTAAAAAGTGTAAGATAATGCTTATGAAATCCACATCCAACCACAATGACCCTAATAGACAAATCCGAAAAGCCAAACTCAGAATTGATCTACCATTTCTCGGCACTTATGCATGTAACCACGCTTGAGTACTTACAATTCAAAATTCGCGCTTTATCTGCACATTTGGGTAAATTCAAGCGGATGACTCCCGGCTATTTTTGCCAGTGAGGTGCTGCAATGTGCAACACCAATACTAGGTAAGCGTTTATCCAAAATTGGTTGGACGGATTCAGCATGTTCAGTGAATATGAGTGGAAGTACGACCAGGGTTGACACTTAGCGCCTGTCGTCTTTTGCTCCTTTACCCCACAATATGGCTATGGCAAAATACGAAAGTGCGTGCATACCAACGAAATTTATGGTCCCTCCTGTATTTATTAACCTCATAGTATAGAGTTACGTGTTCACCGTTTGTAACCATGACAGTAACGAACTTCGCATAGCAAGACTCGGCTAAATATAGCGCCCTCCATTGAACCAAGGTCCATCCTAGTTTAAGGGGTTTTACACTGAATGTTTCAAAATGTTAATTATTTTATTTTTCAAATGCGCCTATTTCAGTTATTTCAAGGTCAAATTTGGTATGTTTAGTATCAAAATTTAGCTCATTTAATGTTCTTTAGATTTATTTAATCTATTTTTATGAATCAATGTTATATATTTTGCTATAGCCCTTGCAGTCTACACATTCGGGTCCCTTCAATTGAAATCCCCTGGAAAGTGTAGTTCCCTGCTATTTGTTTTTGTAAAAATAACTTAATTCACCGTATTCTTATGTTATAGCAATTCAGAAATTCACAGCTTTCATATAACACCAATTTTACGTTTTATGTCCAAATGTTTACAAGATTATCGCCTATGTAATGTTATCCCCGAGTTTTACCTGGACGTTTTAGTGCTGTGTCCTAACCCCTTAAAATCTAACCGGAGTCGTTATAGCGCCCCCTGTAAATCAAGGTCCAAGGACCACCGTTCGTCCACAAGTGTCATCTCCTTATTATGTTAGCTGGTATAGCCAGCTAACATATTGTGGTTGTAAAATTTCTTCTTCTTTCTGGCAAACGCTCCTTTTCCGAGAGAGGCACTCACATATGAAGTGGAACACAGGTGTAAGGCTGGCACTTTCGAACTCAGGGGAAATCAGTGACAGCTAGTACACATGCAAAACTTAGTGGTCTTTGGGTGAGAGCCAAATTGACCATAAACATGATAAATAGGGTTTGTGTGGGTGACAAATTTGCTGTATTTTCTGAACAATGGGGTCCTTGAGTGAAAATAGGAGTGCCCCCCCCGGGCCAACACCTTAAATTTACCAGTGCTATCTAGTGCTAAACGCATGGGCCGATTTCAGCCAAAATTGGTCAGAAGAACCACTGACCCATGCCACATAAAGGGTGTTAACAGTTTGGGATCAATGGTCATGTATGCTGATTAAAGGGACATTCTCTGAAAATTTATGAATTCCTTCTTCTCATACAAATCAAAGACTATCATTGCAAGATTCGCTCCCAAGATTCACCAGTACATGCTGCATCCGGGTGTTCACAGATTAGGCCCAAATGCTACAATTATCAATTAAAGGGGCATTCCTTGAAAATCTATGAATCCATTCTTCTCTTGCAAATTAAAGGCTATCATCACGAGATTCGCTCACAGGATCCCTGGTAGGGGTTTCATTAAATGGGATGTTCACAGATTTGGCCCAAATGCCACAATTACTAATTAAAGGGGCATTCCTCGAAAATCTATGAATCCATTCTTCTCTCGCAAATTAAAGGCTATCATCACGAGATTCGCTCACAGGATCCCCTGGTAGGGGCTTCATTAAATGGGGTGTTCACAGATTTGGCCCAAATGCCACAATTACCAATTAAAATTAAATTCCTTGAAAATCTATGAATTCCTTCATCTCCCGCAAATTAAAAGCTATCATCACGAGATTCGCAAACAGGATCCCCTGGTAGGGGTTTCATCATGTAAGGTGTTCACAGATTTGGCCCAAATGCCACAATTACCAATTAAAGAGGCATTCCTTGAAAATCTATGAATTCCTTCATCTCCTGCAAATTAAAGGCTATCATCACAAGATTCGCTCACATCACAGGATCGATCACCTGGTAGGGGCTTCATCAAATGGGGTGTTCACAGATTAGGATCAATTGCCACAATTACCAATTAAAGGGGCATTCCTTGAAAATCTATGAATTCTTCTCTTGCAAATTAAAGGCTATCATCACGAGATTCGCTCACAGGATGCCCTGGTCGGGGCTTCATCAAATGGGGTGTTCACAGATTTGGCCCAAATGCCACAATTAAAGGGGTATTCCTTGAAAATCTATGAATTCCTTCCTCTGCAAATTAAAGGCTATCATCACGAGATTTGCTCACAGGATCCCCTGGTAGGGGGCTGGATATGGGCTGTTCACAGATTTGGACTAAATGCCTCAATTACCAATTAAAGGGGCATTCCTTGAAAATCTCATTTCTTCTCATGGGGTGTCCACAAATTTGGCCTAAATGCTACAATTGCTGATTAAAATTAAAGGGGTATTCTTAAATTCCTTCTTCTATAAATTAAAGGCTATTATTATGTGATTGAAGTTTTCAAATGAGAAGCTAACATTCGTGCTCGCTTCGAGCACAGTCTAGTTCTTTCTTTATGTTAGCTGGTATAGCCAGCTAACATATTGTGGTTACTAAGTTTCTTCTTCTTTCTGGCAAACGCTCCTTTTCCGAGAGAGGCACTCACATATGAAGTGGAACACAGG
>JAMKCH010006300.1:0-32691 GCA_023653785.1 Ophioderma brevispina
AGTTATAGATTAAAAGTTATCGGGGTCCAATAAATGTGTTAAGATGTGGGCAAAAACAACCTAGCTTTCAAAGATGGCGCTCGAAAAAACGAAATCCTGGACTTGGACCTCCATGCACTAAGTGTTTAATACCTTAACATTCTATTTACATACTTTAAAATGTCAAGTGCAGACCAAATAGCATTTTGTTATAGGCTATTAACGGGAAAACATTTGAGACTAGTTTCGTCAAAATCGGAGCACTCTTAAAGAATTGCCCCAGGATAACCTTGAACCGTTATGAGCCTATAATCCTGAAACTAATGGTTGTAGATATTACAGACGTAGCCGGGGGAGGGGGGCAATATACCCCCGACCGAAATGTTCCGTTCGTAACATTACGATCCGGTTGGTGAATACATCAACTAAGTTGTTGGGGTGATAATTGGTCCCAAAAAGCCTAAAAATAATTGCAACGGAAAACATTTTGATGATGTTATACTTAGAAAAGTTACTTCAACAAGTTAAAAATCCAAAATGGCTGTTATACGTAGGAATGATGCATGAGAAAAATAATATAATCAAAAGTCTGGTGAATACATCAACTAAGTTGTTGGGGTGATAATTGGCCCCCGCGCTTACATTTGGCATTTTGGAGGCGAATTTTGGTTGTCGGTACAGTAAACGTGTCGGTACATCAAAAATTAGTGCTCCACGTAAACAAAATCCTGGCTACGCCACTGGTAGAATGGTAAACGATACTTTTTAATCCTCAGAACCAGATGAATAAGTTGATGTTTCAAAACAATTATACCTTATATACTTTTGACTCCTGTACTATTTCCCCCCATTTTTCATATGTTCCCCATTGTTGATTTTTCTAGACTTTTAACGCATTATTCTATGACTATTTAGAATAATGATAACACAAAATTTTCTGTTGAATTTTTAGTAAAAAAAAACCATTTTTTTTGCACTATTTGGCAGTGAAAATCTCAACATGCCTCATCAGAGAATATCAGATGCTGACAAGCAGCGTTTTATGACGCATTCACCAGGAAGTGACTACTTCGAGGTAGCCAGGATTCTGGGCATAAACAAACGAATTAACAGACAAGCGAAAAGAAGGTTATTCAATGCTTTTTCATAATCGTGATGAAACTTTTATGGCAACCAACCGCTTGTTCCTGACAATCATAAAGTTGACTAAGATATTGGTTTTGGTGGTGAAGTAGGAACTGTTTTTAACTGTGATAATTGAATCACTAGGAAAACATTGATTTCACGAATGGGAAATTAAGTGAGCTAATTGGATATTTTGTTAGCCAATTAAGGGACATTTAAACTGCCTTATGTTGATATTTGGTATATGTTAATAAAACATATATTTTTCAATAGACATTTGAACTGCATTGACGACGATTGGTTGAAAATAGTGGACATTTGGACTTGGAAAACCTATAGTATTTATACTGAGTATAATAATTTGTGAAACACCATACTTTACCTACCCTGAGTGACACTTTCCAAGGACATGGGGTTTGAAACACTTGAATTCCAACAATTCTTGAGGGATAAAAGCAAACGGGCACAACTTTTTCAAAGAAGGGTTACCAACATCAGTCCACGGACGAAGATGAAAATGAAGAGCATATGAAGAGATGAATATGAAGATGAATATTATTATTATTATGATTCCGTTCCAATGATTACAGATGATGATGATGATGATGATGATGATGATCGTTATGAAAATGCTCAGTTTGAATTTTTTGGAGGAACTTTCACAATATTAAATTGTAAAAGTTTGCACATTTTAAGAAGCTATATATTTTGACAAAATCTACATAAAAGGATTTTCACATTGGCTAAGCACATTCTTTAAAAGTAAAATGAAAATCGCCTAATATACGATTTACGAAAAGGCTTCATGTAATGTTCCTTTAGCATTTTTGTACGTAATGAGAGCAAATCACTACCCCTGTCGTTTCTACTGAAAGGTAATCTCATCCTTGAGTAACGCAACACTGTAAGTAGAATTCATAAGAGCGGCAAATCCACTCAATTCTTTTTTATTTTGATCATAGGCGCCAAATCTTTAAAAGCCTCTATGTTACAACAACACACAACCTTGTCATATCTTTGCTCAAATTCAAACAAATTCACGATAATTAGAAATTTAATTAATGGCAATTGTAATCCAAAGCCGCACAATCCCCTGAATGATATCAAAAACCCTTGACTAAGGCGTCTTAGTGAGATAATGGTGTTACCGACTTCTTCAGCTGAGCGCAAATTCACGTTATCAAATATATGCGAGTTAAGTTACGAACATACACTCACTTCATATGTAAATCAGGGTACTAAGCCACTTTCTCTATTGCATACTTTCCATCTCGGCATTCGGATAAGTTCACTGTAAAAAATATGGAGTAAAAGGGGAATGCTCTGTAAAAAAAGAGTAAAATCTTCCTCGAAATGGAGTAAAATTTACTCGCATTTTGAGTAAAATTGGTAAATTTCACTCCATTTTGAGTGAAATTACTCCATTTCGAGTAAGATTTTGCTCTTTTTACAGAGCTTTTCACTTTTTACTCCATATTTTTTACAGTGTTCAGTGTAAAGGGTAAGGGTTGAACATTTAATACACCCATATCTACAGATCCTTTTAAATTACAATTTTGAAAAATGAAATTATTAAAACAGGAGAAATCTATTGAGAAAATATATAGTTATCCAAATATTATATTTGACAGCTTTTATGGAGTTTGTTCAAAAATCAATACAACACATTGCAAATTCACACTATGGCCCTTTTGCAAATGCACTCTTCAATTTGCCAGTTGCATTGAGAAAGAGTGAAAGAGTGAAGACGGGAAAGGGGAGATTATTGGTTTATTGTAAGGAAAATCAGATTTCACAACATTATAACTAATCTTTACAAATATGAATGTGAGGTCTTTTTTTCAACATTGCGACTATCAAAGTCGAATTAGATGTTGTAGTTGATATCATTTTCCAGGACATGAAGACATCTTTTTAATTAGATCCTCATCCCAAAGGTCATCAGTTCTATCAATGAATGTGTCAATGCAAGAGGTCCGAAGGAGCAATATGTGGCAGAACAGGATGTAACGGGGACTCTTTCAATATCGTTTGTTCTTTGATGACCCCCATTTCTCTGTTGCATGTTAATATACAGAGTGTGTAAAAACCATGCGCATTACCCTGAAAAGCTTCCCAACACAAAGAGTGAAAGTGGTCCAACGTGAATTTGACATTTTGCTCTATTTCCCTTTAACACGTCCAAAGGATCGGGGAAAAAAGGTATTATGTGCTATAGAAACTGTTCTACTCATGCCATTATATCACGTTTTCTTCAAAGTGCTTTTATCTTCCAAAAGTTAATTTCTGAATGTTGCTTTATTTGGCATACGCGTACCCCCCTGCTTAATTTTGAATAAGAAAAACCGATAGTTTTCATCTGAATTTGACAGTTTTACACTGATATCAAACGCAAAAATATCACCAATTACTGTATATACACGATACAAGTGCCCTGCAAAAAAGAGTTCCCCACCCGTGTGCTTCATAACAATAACATCCTACTATTTATGATCAAATTATGCAAAATGCTAGGTTTAATTTTCTTATATATAAACATTTTAATCTGCATGCAGGTGGTTTGTCTTTGGAAGATATCTAAAAAATTATTTTTCAAATCACATTGGAGTTAAAATTGGACATATTGTGTACGTCTTTTTTTAATATGAGATCATAACCACTAAAATCACATATATCACATTAGATACCCGAGGCAATACCATTACATCGCATATATGACACAGTTTGAGATAAGATGCGTGACACAGTACTCCAATCACATATTTTAATTTGGATCGTCTGATTTAGAAAATAATTTTGAAACTTTTTTTTTTTTAATTTTGGGAATGATCCAGTTTCATGAATTATTATGCATCGCTTACACGGACTTTGGGAAGAATTATTTTAACCGGCTTTAACAAAAAAGTTTTTTACGAAAATGATCCACACAAACCACACGTATTAGGAACATTGAGACCAGCTCCTAACTAATTAAAGGCGACTCAATTTTAGTAATTTCCCTATAAAAAGGTTTTTAGTCCGATTCCTGGATACAGCACACCTTAGGAAGTTAACAATCTTTCCTTAGTAAATGGTGTAGTAAAACTAGAATTTTCGCGGTTCTCGGCTTTCGCTTTCCGGGGGGGTTGGGGTTTGGTTCCTTTCCGGAACCTTATTCGGGCGTCTTTGCGATGGAGGCCCGGATGGAGGGGTGGGGGGCTTTTGGTGAATAACAATTAAATGCAGTTCGATTGCGCCGGTAGGAGTGGCTCTACTTTTTTTTTCAGGTAGGTATGTGCGGCCCCCCGATTTTTCCGAACTTGGTGCTTGGGAACTAATTTTGTGTCCAAAAGGTAGGGTCTTAGGAACTAAAATTTTTTGTGAAATTGTCCCCCCCCCCGGAAAAAAAAAAAAAACAAAAAAATTGGGAGCCCGAACTTTGGCTAAATTGATCTTTTGAGGCCAAATTACCAAAGGAGAACTTTATGACTTAATTGTACTTCAACCCGGGTCTCGGGACACAGTATAAAGATATTTGAAATTTCCAATATTATACATACGGGCCAATTCTGCAATAAAAACGGATAGGCGATATTATACTCTAAAAGATAATTTTATTAAAACTCTTTTAAATATGTGTATTCGTTGAGTTAGTTAAAGAAAGAGCTGGAATATGTAGTGATAAAAAAGCACCATGACCCACACCCCACCTAGCAGACCTGCCTAAATTTAACCATCTTTTAAATAATTATACTTTTACTCTCTTTAAATAAAACGAAAGAGTGAAAAACCACTCCTAAAAGAGTGGAAATTCACTCCAAAAAAGGAGCCAGCTGAGTGACGCATCTCTTAGAGTGAGATCACACTCAAAATACAGATGAACAAATAACTCTAATGAAAGAGTGAACTGATAACCTCCTTTTTAGAGTGGAGAGGCACTCTTATACGACCATGTACTATAGAGTTGTTATTCTTTGTGAATTTTGTTTGGTTGGTGAGTATATTGTATGTGTGGTCATAATTCATAGCATCGTGCATGAATGAAACTTGTGTCGCATCATTGGCATGATTCAGTGACAGACATGCATGATTGTGGCATGCATGACGTTCATGATCATGGCATGCATGCCCCTGACAGGCATTATGTGCGTTTCGTACATGTGTAAGCCTAGCCTGTCGCAGACTACCGTATGTACTAGTGATAATACAGTCATAACATAATGCTTCTCCACACTTTGTCTGTAATGCTATGACTGTGACCGACACATACCATATACTCCACCCGTGAAATATCTTGATTTCTTCCACTAATTTCACTTCGTTTTCAACCGTTGCTGACGGTCCACTTAACTCGTCCGCCATGTTGTTCGAAAATAATCACGCGATTGGCAGTGTTTCTGATTGTCTCTTAGTTCACTCGAAAGAGAGGGAGCATTTTTCTCACTCTTTTAGAGCTAAATTCCGGTCGATAAAATATGTTTCCAGAGTGCGGTTCTTCACTCCGAAGAAGAAGAGTGCATTTTGAGCCACGCGGTAACAGAGTGAGCTGGGTTAACCGCGAGTTAAGGTTGTCAGGTTGCATGTTCCTCGCTCTTTTAGAGCTAAAAGCCATTCGTATTAGGTTAATTTTAAAAATTACTGCAAATCAGAGTGATTTTTCACTCTTCATTTGTATACCGAAATCGGGGGGTGGGGGGGACGTCGCTGGTAAACTAGTTGCTGCGGAGTATACCGCGGAAGAACTAGATGAGAGATCAAAAAGCTGCGGGGTAACGGATTATTTATCATATCACATCATCAGATCATTATATGGTAAGGTAGTTCTAAATAATTTCAATCAAAACTAGTGGTTCAACCATTTCTTTGGGCGTTTAGAACCGGCCCGTAACATTGTGCGCATTAACTCACATCAATAAATACCATATCAAAACACATTACAGATTTAAATACTATTTAGTACTTAGTTCAACTTCAACAGCATATGCAAATTGTTTCCTGTTGAGAAACGACATACACACGTACAAACAAACATGGAGTTAGGAATTATACAAATTCCATTGACAAATTGTTAATGCGAGAAAGTAACTCGCCCTAAATCCTAATGATTTGGGAAGCATTACACCAAGCGATGCTGCTGAGAAGAAGAGCAAAGTCAAAACTACCCCGAGAGAAAACTAAGATAGTTTTATTAACCCGAGACGCGTCGCCTAACAAAGAAACAATAGCGCGACCTGAAGATTACGACCTGAGAAATTCAATTGTTAGATCTCTTTTTATTTTTAAAAACTTAAAATTCCTAAAAAAGGACTAAGTAAAGTACAATGCTTAAAAACATTTTTTTTTACAAGAATTTATTGTTTAAATATCAAAGTTTTTTAAATATATTTTCGTCTATTCAATTGTGACTTTCATTAGACTAGACTTAAAATACTGAAGTAAACCATTTAAAAAATATTTTTTTTTTAAAGGAAAACTTGTTTTTGTTGATTGACAGCGGCACAAAAACACTCCTGTATTTAATCCGGTGATTAAGCCACTGATCACTAATTGCCGGGACCAACCGGCCTCGGGAAACCAACGGTGTTTTTATGTAATGAACCGCCCTCTTATCGTGCATGTACAAAATATATACGTGAATTAAATTTCACAAGTAGCGAGAGCGTTTATCTTGATGAAAAATTATCAGTACACAACATACGCTCCCTACAACATTTGGCTCCTGACAAATTAAGGATTTTGTTCATAATGGTATTGGTAACTCATTAACATGTCATAAAATATAAGTACATAATAATTATTATTAACTATTTAAATCAATGTTAAACAGTTTTTTCCAAACAGATCGTGGACCTATTGTCTATCCTCTCATTTGAATCCATTTGTGAAACTTTCCTGCGTATCCTACTTCCGTCTTGATTTTTCTGTGTATTGCGATAGCGTCCATTTCTCGACATTGGTTCTTTCATTTCCGCGTTTGGGTGTTTGAGTACATTTTCCTGCGAATTCCTTGTCCAATTTTTCATATACAATTGTCGTTAGCGTCCACTTCTCGGCAATGTTCTTTCTTCCGCGAATTTATAATGTGTTCGGGAATGTGCCAGACAAACTTCACATTGTTCATGATCGTTGACTCATAATTCATCCTCGATCTGAGTGATTTGAGGTCTGGAAAATATCTTCCGTAGATAGTAACCATAACTAACTCATACACTTAACGTCCCCCGCGAGCCTAGAACAACTTGAAGCATTTAAGCGGAAAGTTCGAGTTCTCTTGTTCTTAGACAAATCAGTCCATAACCATGAAATGGTGATTCCGCAAAACTCTTGGCGTTGCGGTCGGAATTTGAAATGCATCACGTATGTTGTTGCTTGATAGAAAATATGTTGTTGCTTCCTTTCTGTTGAATTCCTGATACCAAATTAACCTGAACAATATTGTGTTCAAGTGATTTTGGTTTCACGGAAGAATATTACTTCACCCAACATTTTCCAAAATAATGATTGTCACCGTTTACAAGTCCACGAACAAAATTTGTCATACATAATTAACATAAACATACTATAAACGATGGTGATGGTCCCCATTTGCAAATAATCTACGTAATCCACAAAATTTGGTTTCTCCATGGTATAACATAAATATACTAAATAAACGATGGCTGGATTGTCCCCATTTTCAAATAAATTCGTACAAAATTGGTATTTCTCACATTGGAATACTAAATATAATAAATAAACGATGGTATGGCGTCAAAATAATAATAAATTTATATCTTATTACTTACTTAGGTGTACTAAATGTTCAGGGCCATTACCAAAATTGTCACAAACATCGCCCATTTTTTATTAATCCAAATAATTGGATATTGGTTTACAAAATTACAAAAATTAAAAAATTACAATAACAATGTTTACAATTTATCTCTTAACACATTTAGCGTTGGATATACTGTTCAAAACAAACGTACATTTCCATGTGGATAATAAATCTTAGCACATAAGGTAGCTATACATAGGATGTAATATACAAGTGTTATACAATCCTTTATGTATCATTATGAATAGTATTTTCCCAAAATAAATGGCAGGATTTCATAACATATATCAATACAGTTATTTTTAGCATCTAATAGATAATGCTAGAAAGCTTTTTAGACACCTTTTGAAACGAGACGGGAATTGATACATAACTCGCTTTGAGTGGAAAATGGTTACTCGTCAGCACCCATAATCCAATTTGGCAATATATCAATTCAAAACCTAAAGCTTATCAGTACAGTCCCAAGCCTCAAATTATTATATAATTCACAATTTGTCAATCGCATACCTAATGAGGGTCATTTCTACAAAAGCGTGGCCAGCGATTGTGCAGAATTTGACATGTGGCAACCTTTATTTAATAGGCCTAAAGTAGCGATTAATTTGACAAAATAGGGGGAACAAATTTTGTTATCATCAGGCGCCAAGTGGATTTTCTACCTGGAAACGGCGGGGTATTTATCACGAATTGATAGCGGAAAAAATTGCTATATTAGGGATCAAAATGGCGATTTTTTTTCCTTTTTTAGTCATCGGAATTTCCCATAATTAGGTGAAATTCTCGCGATTGGCTATATATATCTGCTCAACAAATATGCTATTATAGGTAACATTTCAATTGAGTTTGAAGTTGTTTTAAACATGAAACTTTAACCCCTATCATTTTCAATAAAAACCACAGCAATTACATAGTTAATAAGTTACGATACATTTCTCTATATAGATTTCTACACATTACAATCATGAATTCACAATTTTTGTTATGAGGGAATTTAATTCCACAATATACATAATTCTTGGGACACTTTATATCTTTCAGTCATTTTAACTGGATGGCCTTCAGAGACGCTAGCGCAGCGCTGAAAATTGTCTCTGGGTCCCAGGTATTCCTTGACTGAGGAAAATCCCGCCACTTGATTAAATAATCGGGCGTTTCTTCCTATAGCGACCTCTAAGATCGTTTCTACAGTCTCTTGGTTGATAGAATGGCAGGTAGGCCTGAAACAATTGGAATTTGATTTTTCAGAGTCTTGGGTGTAGCAAAAGTTGGTCAAATACCACTTCAGGACAATCGTCATGGAACAGGGCCTGGGATGGATTCTCTCTGATCTGGATCATAGGGAACCAATCATTACTTGACGGACGGATCTATTATACGCATTCATTGTTTTTTTTTTGCGGTTCACATTGTACGTGGAAGACATCAGTTATGTTTGCGAGGATTGCGTATTTGAAATGGGACTGGTCCAGGTTGTTGTACTAACTATATGGTCATGCCCAGAAACTTTGTGAGGTTACGTGACAAGTCCCTGCTCACAGGCGGGGGGTGGTATTGGTTATTATAAATCCAAATGGAGTCCGCCCACTGATAGGAACTTCTGCGTGCGTCGGTACAAAAACGCTCTTCATTTTGATTGGATTTTGCTCCGTAAGACGTTTGAGCTGTCCCTAAACCCTTCTAATGCGACACATAAATTATGAATTGACAACGAAGTGTTCGTCGGGAATTTGCCTGCGCCAGAAGTGTTAGTCTATCGGAGCAGCTTCTCTTCCATACACGGAACGAACGGACTAAATCAGACTGAATTTTCAGCAGGAGTTGTTCATAGGCAAATTGTATAGCCGTTAAGTAATTATCAGTCGTTAGGAAAAAACATGACCTAGTGTGAGATGGATCGAAAATTACACGCATTAAAAAACGTTCCTGAATGGCATACATTGCGGATGATATGAACTAGTGTTGAGCTTTGGTCGTGAGCCTGATACGGGACACACTTCCAACACAATTTTTGAAAGAAATTCGGACCTCCTCGTCGCTCAACACGGTTTGAGACTACACATGTTCACATATGATATAGTCAAAAAAAAGCCCTGGCAAATGGTTTGACGAATCGATCACCTCAACGGTACAGAATTGGCCATCTTGGGCAGTGGTGGTCTGTGAAACAAAGCACAGATCGATTGCCAGAAATTGTAGTCGGTAGTATAAGGGTCCCAATATGTCAACAATAACTCTTTCGAAAAGCTTGCTGGCAATTTCATTTAAGCAGGGCTAATACTTTGTGCCATGTTGTTTTTCTTTGCGAAACAAGAAATGCACTGAATCAACCAGTGTCAAGTCCCCCGATACATGCCTTTCCAAAAGTAACGTTGACGGATTCGTTGATAGTTCTTTGAAATCCAAAATGTGCAGCTAACACGTGATCGTGACAGTTATTTAAAAAACTGTATCAAAAAACAAACTGACTATACCAAACGATGGCATTTTTACTTCTGGTACCCATCTTTTTGATTGGAGTATGCAGATGTGAACATAAGCCGTCATGTGCCTAATATTGATCAGATTGCATAAAAATTTCTAGCCTTCTGAACGCATCTGGTAATTCATCATCTACAAGGTATTTCACATAGGACTGAAAAATCATCAGTTAACAAAAATTTTGAATTGGTCTAAATTGAGCTCATTGGGAAAGTCTGGTACGTTATGCTGGATTGCCTCCTTGTCATTCTTGATACGTTTCCCTTGTTGATAGCAGTTTCTAACCCCCCGTCTACTACAGGACGAGAGTTAACATCCTGCAGGATTTTGGCATGAAGTCGAGGCCATTCGTCTAATTCTGAATTACCCAGTCGACCTTATTAACTTCTTAGTATCAGCGCGTTCAGTATTTTCAGAATGACACTTGATTACAATCTGCACAAGGACCCAATTGGGCATAATCTATTCTACTAAGGGTCGTCGGCGTTAGGGTTTTGACAACCCTGAGATGGCACTACATCAAACGTATTATCCCTGTAAACTTAAGAGCCCATCGCGCAAGCGACCTGATGTATTTTTGTTAACAAAAAGCCATTTAAAAAAATGATCTGTTTTCACAGTTGAACTTGCGCTGTGTTGCAAATATGGGGCGTATTTCTTAATCCTTCAACTACTGCCATGCCTATAAATTCAGTGGTGGTGTATTCTTTCGCATATCTGTCAAGGTTCTATCACCATACGCTATCACTCGTTCTTTCTTATCTTGTTTCTGTGCCAAAATGAGTAGATTACTAACACTGTATAGTTATATAGTGTATAGTATCGATGAGGTGAATTGTGACGTCAACGCCGGGCAGCAAAACAAAGCACTGCCCGGCCAGCATGCGTGAGCCCTGCAGGGCTTGGCTTAAAATTCGCGCTAATCAGGCGTGATAAGGCCATTGAATGCTTTAAACTGTATGGGCATGTTCTTCGCACCTCTATCAGTCAGTAGACCAGGTCTAAAACTTGTGTTTGTAAACATTGATGGGTCACCTTCATCTATACATTATTTCTGTAAAAAAACATAAGTGTTTTCACAAAATGACCTCAAGTGACCCCCAGATGACCCTATCGGGAATCATTTTGAAGAAATTGGTGAATATCATACAATCAGTTAGGCAAGCATTTTAGGATGTTGACATGTAACCCTAAATGGCATGTACCTAAATGATCCTAAAATGGCATGGATCTCCTTTATGTCCTTCCCAACGGGTTTTTGTCCCATGTGTATGCATCCAGATGGCAACAAGAACTATTTTGGATAATGTTAATAGATAGAAAAAGCACCAATCAAAACAGTTCCTGATAAAAAAAATCGTGCGTGCAAATATGGGTTTAGACTAAATGAAGCACAGTTGATCAATTGTACTAAGATTTCTCTCAGTTTTATGTTTCCAATTTCACGTATTATTGGCCTATACATGATGGGGAGTAAGTAATGTTTAATAGGAACGATTAGAATACGAGAGGTGCTACACAATGTATTTTACAAAATTACACATAGTCAATTTCCGTGAAAAATCAGGAAGATGGGTCAGGTTTCGAACATTACCAATGTACAGATATTTTAATAGCTTTTTGATAAACAGTTTTAGGACAGGGTTTTAATTTTGCGAATGACCCTTAGAAAATAGTTTATGGTTTCTTGACTCCGGTCGCACCGTTTCAAAATAATCTTTGTGAATGAACCACCCTTAGGTTATGAGTTTAACAAGAGATTGTGATGAAGATGAAATTAGTTTTAAACTGAAAAGGATCTTTGTCATGGGCCAAAAAGATAGAAAATTCTTTTTGCAAACATTGACGCATTATATCATGACAAATATCAGAAGATTATCGCAGAATGAAGATGTTCAGTGTACTACCTATAGAATCACATCACCAAAGTAACTCCTACAAGTTTGTTGTAAATTAGGCAGTAGCAAATGTAACTTTGCTTCATGAAGTGA
Source organism: Ophioderma brevispina (assembly GCA_023653785.1). Classification (NCBI taxonomy): domain Eukaryota; kingdom Metazoa; phylum Echinodermata; class Ophiuroidea; order Amphilepidida; family Ophiodermatidae; genus Ophioderma; species Ophioderma brevispina. Next base: position 12,373 of record JAMKCH010006300.1, read on the forward strand.
TGGTTCTTTTCATTTTATATTTCTTAAGATGATCATGATCTTGGAACTCCTGCAAATAGGAAAAATAGGAAAACAAATGTTACAGTCAATGCAACATATACAAAATCCGCTAAAATGGGATTTTTTATGGGGAACAAAGGGTAACGATTTATACAGGGATGAAATTACAAAAGTATTAGAATTGTGTTAAAATGCATGCCAACATATTTGTTTTGTCCCACTGAGTAAGAAACTGTGTAGTTTTCCATATCTACAGCTTACGGTTCAATAGATATGAGCTAATAATGGTTCGAGGTCATAATGGGGTAAAAATTCTATAATGTTCCGATTTGCATCAAGAGTGAGTGAGTATTAAAATTTCGGCAACTTAACAAAATTGTGTCATATCGTGTCATTAAGGTAAAAAACATTAAACATTCAATAAGATAAACTATAAGACCATTATACAGTGCAGTATAAAAAACTTCACTTTAGTAAATTCAAATTACAATATATATAAAAAGACAAGAGTAGTGAGCCAAATTCTTCTGTTCATCGTATAAACGTAACATGTGTATTTAAGCATTCTGCGCTTGCAACTTTATAAAGCACAACTTAGTACGGGCTATAGGGGCTATGGCAGGTTAGCACTATCCTCCCTGAAAGGTTAATGTAAATGGTGAGGGTTGAAGCAAATATACATATGGTATTTTGTTATGCAGAGCAAACTGAATAATTTAAGTCACTTTTGAAGAAAATCGGACCATTTTAACACAATTCTAACCCATATATCATTTAACCCATGTACAAATCTTGTTCCCTTACCCCCTTTGTTAAAAAAATCTCAGAGGAGATTTTTAGCGGGTTTCGGATATGTTGCAGTAGAGATGTTTTGCTCACTTTATAATGTAAAATCCTGTTGTATACTATATTCCTAGGATAACACCAATATTTCTTTAATTAAAGTGACTAAAACTTAAGACCAATTCTAGTAATGCTTACTAGGCTATGCCCATTTGTCTGTTTTTCCAATTTCTTTTGGGTAAGGTGAGATGAATTGATAAGAGCCTCCTAAACAACCACTCTAATTTCTTATATGGCGAAAGTTTGTCAACTCCATGCTAGTAAATTCTATGGGATGCTAGGTAATGTTGCAGGAAAATTAGAGCATCTATTAATTCACGGACTGACTGAGCATAGATTAAAAGACAAAAAAGAGGCATTTCAAATTTTACAAAAGTGATATCATTACTTCAGTTGATGGCAAACTGATACGTAAAAGTTCAGTGCGTACGTTCATAATGCGTTTATCCCACGCTTATTCAATGACCTTTTGACCATCGGTTACGCATGGTGTTGATGATTCTGGTCACACACACTGCTGAGGGGAAGCAGCCATTTATCCGTAAAAAAACTGTGGTAGTCATCCACTATACTATCTGCATTGCCATGGGCATACACAGAATGCTTCGCTGGTCACCACAGATGCTCGATGGGATTGAGGTCGGGCGAGTTGCAGGACAATAGCATTGGTTTGGATGCCGCACGAGCCAAGAATGCATTGACTTCCCTTCCTCTGTGCGATTATGTGGAACGGGCGTTTGTCGTCCTTGGGCAAAGGCATTGCCTAGACAGCAAGACATGTACACACGTGTAGACGAAGAATTTCAACGACACACCGGTAAGCATTCAAATGGCGATGATTTGAAATAGCTAACAATTTGTTGCCAAGTAGGAGGCAAGGTTAATGTCAAGAGTTCAACTAACAGGTGTTGGATTATATAAACACGTGTTGAAACAGTTAGGAACGGTTTAAGTTAACAGTTGTTCGTCAATCAACTGAAGAAATTTTATCACTTTTGTGAATTGTGCTTTAATTGCACTCAGTTCGTGAAGTAAAAGACTTTGACAAAGTTAAAAAAAAATAGGAGCGATTGTATTTTATTGGGAGGGGCTATTATTTGTGTTTTAATCTAATATGATTGACATTTTTGAAGACCAATATGAATAAACGTCTCAAATTGAAGATATCTCTTTGTCTTCTAATGAATTCGTGTTTTGAGCAGGAGTGGGGTTGGAAGTGCTACTAAGATACATCGTACTTGGAAAACAAAAAAAGGAAGGGTACCCTAGGGTACCTCTTACCTGCAAAAAAGGAAGGGTACCCTTAAGGAGTATTGAAAAACCAAGCTGAGTTAAACTTGTTACAAGAGGATTAAGAAATAAAGAGCATCCTGGTGACTAAAAAGTGCCACTTCATTTTCATGAAGAACAGGAAGAATGTTATCATAACGTATCCATATTAAATAAGACGACAAGTAAAAAGGTACTCTGCAGGACTCCGTTTTTTTCACAACATAATAAGGCAAAATATCTATTACATATGCGTAAAAAATCGACAGGAGGATAAAGCCAGAAGCTTCAAACTCACCCTCTTTGGTCCAGATGAACAAGATGAACAACATTAAAGCTCACAAGTAATTCCAGATTTCTGCAGACAATTTGATCATTTTCGGAGGAAGTAGTACCGCAACTAGCTATGAATGTCTTCATAATTTAAAGTCTATCTGAAAGGACAAATAGACAGCAAATGATTCACATAGACATCAAATGTTTATGTAGTTATGAAATTTGCAGTGATCGGCACATGTAATTTTGTTTGGTTCTGATTGCCGCACACACACATACTCTGTTCAAGGGACACATTAGATTTTACGGCTATACTAAAATAAATGTCTAGGATATATTCACCTTAACAAATTTAAGGGCTTGAAAAATTGAACGCTAAAATATTGTGGCGAAAGCATTCACTTTTTTCAGGCATGTGAGCAATTAGTTTTAACTAGGAAAAAAAAGAGGAAGGGAAAAACTGTTGAAAAAGGTCACAAAACGGTGTAAAATCAGACCCCAAAATGTTCCCCAAATCATAAAAATAAATTCAACTGCAAAATATGGACACAAAAAAAAAAGCTTCTTCCAAAAAGAGGAAATGGAAATTTCTCTTGCATTTGTATCCACACATTCCCTTCAGAAATGTTAACAACATCTGATTGGATAGGTTGCTGCAAATTCACACACAACTCTGATAAATGTGATTTGGGACCTCAATTATGTTAGTCTTAGGTTATCAACAACCTGCTGTTTATCCCTTGCATTGGACCGTCTTGACTAAAAACGGTACGAGGTGAACACTTACAAAATAACAAACTGTACTTACCATCAGTTATTTTGCGGTATTATTTGGGGTTCCCGTGGCACACTTAACTAATTATATATGTTTACATAAGAAACCATGAAAAATCCCTGTGGTATTGGCAGTTAGGCAGTTACAATGAATGTGGGATTAAAAGTTTCTCATGGCATTAGGGTTGTTCTAATTAGAGTTGGGGATTTGTTTGATTAAAGGGATTATTGATTAGCGTGCTATTACTGCGAGAGAATAGGAAAAATGTGGAAATGCATTTTTAACCTATAAATCAGGGATAAGTGTGTAAAATTCCATATAACTGCTTTAATGTAGAAACAAACCACCAAATAGTGAAAACAATTAAGTATTTGAGGAAATTTTTCATACCGTCTCCCGCAAATAGACATACAGCGACGGCGTCTCAAAATCTGCACTAAACAGCTGATTGTTGTTTACACCAGTGTAGAATAAACAAAGATCAATAATGTTTGTGTTTGAGGTCAAACTGTATTGATCATGGTGCACAATATCACGCTGAAAATCTGATATTCACCGGGAAAGGCTTTTTTTGATCTCAAGTCGGAATTTTGATACGCACGTATAGAAATTACAGAATCAGATAAAAAATACTGCCTTGTCTTTAATACACGGATTTCAAGCCAACCACTTGCAGGTTATGTTTGCATATCCATGCCAATAACAAAAATATAAAAATATGAATTTTGATGATTTTTTCGATGTTTCGGATTAGCAAATCACTGCTAGTCCCCTTAAAATATCTTAACCGCTTTAAAGTGTTGTTTCGCCTTTTACACACATTTTATGCTTAGATGGTGGCCAATTACCGTCATTTTCAAGGTATTTCTTACAGGTACATTGTTATTATATGTGGGATATTTTCGATGGTGTAAAATTTTTAACTTTAAAAAATTAAAGTCATGCAAATTAGAAACAGCATAGTTTCAGAAAATGAATCTGGAATCAGCAGGCATGGCGCCTCCTCATTGTATTTGTTTAGATTTTTAATTATCTTAGTCATAAAGAACGGAGTACCATCAATGCACCAAATCATTGACCAAAAAAAGCAGCAACTTTACTCCTTCCCCATTTTGCATAATTGCTTGGTCTTTTTAGATTTTGAACAAACAAGGAACCTCAAAAATCATATATCTCTCCTCATAATTCTGCATAAAATCAGATGGTATTCTCAGAAAACATTTGGGGAGGCACTGTCCAAGTTTGAGATTAGCATGCACTGATACTTTGAATGACAATTAAAAATGAGAATACCCTATAGGTCGTCTTTGGGTGATAGAAGATATGTTTGCAAACTATTTTGCCCAAGCTATGGGGCTTTTCAATAAATGGCCTTAAACATCAAAATAGGGATCTTATAAAGGAGAATTTCCAAAATTCGAAAAATATGCCTCACATGAGACAAATTCTCCAAAATGTCTACAAAATACTATATGGATACAATGGAGAACTTTAAACTCTAAGTAGCTCTAGTTTTTAGCAATATAATCAACATTTTTACCCCCTCCCATTCAAATGAAATTTGTTTCATTCAAATGACTTCATCGGCATTTTGGTTTGTTCCATCATTATGTAAACAACGTTGATTTATTTAATTGATCAGCTGGTACTGACATAACTGACTACAGGATAAGTGGGTTGGGTTTTCAAATATCAAAATTTGGGTTTTCAAGCCAACATGAGGCAATAGAATGACAGAAAAGTGTAAAATTTCAGCTTTTGATTGTTTTTTTTTTAATTCAATAGGAGCCTCCGTTCTCATTTTAGGTCAATATAAGTAAATGATTAGCCTACAATTGAAAAGTTTTGTTCACGTTTGCATGCAGAAAATGCTCATTCTGATTATTAAGCAAATACATTGTATTTTTCCTGCTCACATATTTGTTTGGAATAGATTTGTTACAACACTGGAATCATTTATTATGCATCAAACCAAGTCTAAATTTAGGTCGGCCATTTGTTTTACGTTTTTCTTTATCTTCGCTCACCCAGCGATATTTAAGATAAGCATATTAAAAAGAAAATAATCTTATCCCATCGAACACCCCTTATTTGTACCAAAATATTTGCATTAATTTATGCTTTCAAATTAATAGACAAAAATATCAAGATATGTTGCAACTTTTTTCACGCACTTTTATCAACCAAAAAAATAATTTGGCAATCAAATTCACACGTTTTCAGTCTACCGGTTCAAATCCCAAGTACAATTTCGTATTATGAGCGCTCTATTACATTGTTCGTCAATGAATTTCGTTGTACAGTATAACGTTTAGCTTATGGTAATGAAAGTTTGTCTTTATGCTTTTAAATTTAAAAAAATTGTCATTACGCATTTACTTTGAAAAAACCTCAACTTTTTCGTCAACATCAACGATGCGAAAAAATCTGGGGTTGGTTTTCAATTTCGTGGATTGTTATTCTAATTGGCAATTATATATTCAATTCAAATTTGTATACATCTATGTTGTAAACCTACAATGACAAAATCAAATTATAGGCCTATATTTTTTTCAGGGCCAATTTGATTCGTCATGTACAGTAATGGAAAGTAATACAAAATGCTGACGAAGTGTATATCGAAAATACAATTTAAAGAGCTAAAATTATTTCATTATTATCAATACATATTTTTGCGACTTCAAAATATTCACTTTGTACATTGTAAAGATGATTTAGTTCGGAAGGCATTTAATGCAAATTAGCTTTAAGGTGGGTTGACCCGGTCTACAACCTCGTCCTCTTTAGTCCATTATCGTTTTAAGGCCTCCGTGTTTTTAATTATGAGCAACTTTGTGCTAGACTATAGTAGATTCAACCCATCGTGTCACCAGAGGAAAAGTTTTGGACAGCGTCGATTAGTTGGGAAAGGAGACAGAAAAAGAAAATATGCGGCCCGATTGTGACACGATCGGTTGAATCTACTATAGTTAGGATGATTATATAAACCTTTTTAATGAATCCTTTGACTGAAAACAGTTTAGGTCTATTTGACATTATTAAACAAACAAAACAAGATGTACATAATCATGATCCGTTCCCTTCAAATAGGCCTACATTTTGTTTTATTTCTAAATATGGCTACCACCAGGTTATTTTAATTTCAATCATATATGTATAGGCCCTATAATTTTGTTCAATGCCGAAATGCTGAGGAACGAATGGTTTCCCCCGGGCTATGTGATTAAATGAGAAATCTTGCTAATTCAAAAGAACAGTTTTCATTTTTGTTATCTCAATGGCGAAATAGAAAACATGAATTGAATCGCAAAGCTAATCCAACTGCCGATTGAGCTAGTTACGCAATTGGCTGACCATTCCACAAAGTCGAACGCTCTTTAATGAAACTGAATGACGTTTTGCTTGATTGAAATACCAAAATACTTCGTTTCATTTCGCGCGAAAACGAATGACCCTTTTATTAAATGGAACACGTAAATTACGAAATTGACCGGGAAAACCTATATTATTTTTGAAACAGTTTCGTTCAATACCCCGAAATGGTAAAATCTTGATTTTTTGAAATTTTGAACGATCGTAACTGAATTTGGCACAGATATTAAGCACACTAAGATCCAGTGCACTGTGGAAGCGAATTTTTGAAATTTAAATTGTGGTGCATAATGTCCCGATTGGACGCTTCCTGGTCGCCATGGCAACCATACAAAGTACAAACAATCGGTCTCCATAGTGCCCAACATATACGCGGCGCACCAGTAACTACCCAATGAACATTTTTTTGGGTTTGTTAGTTATGATTGGTTCCCCCAAAGGTCAGCCAATCAGGGCTCTACATAGTTACCATGGCACTAACTATTCACACAAGGGCTTTGATATGGTATTTGACAAACATGTCATCGTTTGGGAAATGTATTAATTATTCACGAAGTTCATCACAGGGCTGCAACCCAAAACTCCACCTTAAAATAGGTGGGTCATAACTTGTCAAACTACTTCAGTCTATTACTATTACTCGTACATTTACACCAATTGTAGTTTTAAAAAAATCTGATCAATACTAGATTCCTGGGAGGTTTTGAAAATGCATTATTTTCTATAAATAACTGCTCTTATGGAAAAATGTGCTCTATTTTTGGTCGGCATAAAATTTACATAAGTATACTTATGGTTTTACCACAATCATGTTTTAGCTCTCTTAATATCAAAACCGATTAAAAATATCGACAGCGAATCTTTACAGATGGGGTTTTTTTGGAGTTTACGGTCTTCCCAATTAAGATATTATGCAATCAGAATCATCTCATCCCCCTTTAACTAACTGTAGCCTCTGAGACTGAACTGTTTGATACATACAGGGAGAAGGATTGTGAAAATACAGGAATACATGGCATTTTCACAGTAAAATGTATTTGTTTTATTTTTGATTTCAATCATTTAGATGGGTATGAAGAGGGCCAATTTTGCACTAGCTATTTTTCCAGCCATTGTTGGAATTTCCCTCAGGTAGAACTACCGCCCCTCAGATGGAGCTCCTTGAGACCAATCAAATCCCCTCAGATTTTGAATCAATTACCATTTTTACCATTACCTGCGGAGCAGGAAGAGGGTCCCCCCCTCTTTTCTTCGCCTTTTCTTCTTGTTCTATCTCATCGCATAGCAATATTTCCAGCAGCACACTTTATTTCCCAAGTTTCCTCCCTATTTTACGGTGGTCCATCACATTATGTGCAAGCCAAGCGCGGGTGAAGCGGGCAAGGATAAAGTAATGGGGTGACAGCGTGATAAATCATCTAAGGGGGTATGGACAAAATAAGGGCACACCAATTTTAATTTTGTGTTTAAGGGGTGGATATCCCTTGAGGGCGAAATTTACATTATAAAATTCATATAGAGGAATATATGCCATCATACATGTCAGCGTAAGACCACCGCACTTTTTTTGTATCAAGATGCCATCACAAAACCGTGTAAAATTTAGCTTATATGTGAATCGAAATGGATGGGTTTTTCTATAGTTATAAATGCGAGCTAATCTAATTTGAAAAGAAATGACTGATAATGAATGCAGGTTCAACGCGGCAATAGTTTAATTATAACTCTGGCATTTAGTTGTTGGAGACGCAACCATATAGAATAATCGTTCCACTGTTTCCATGTATCCATGTAATTAATTTTAGTAGGAATGTGTCAATCTGACCCCTTTCCATATTCCCATTTGTTTTATATTAATCTTATCTTGCATGGTAGCCATTTTTGTAGCTTTTCATCTGTTTGCATATTAAGATAGTGTAATAGGTGAGTTCTTCTGTAATAGTATGGCTAAATGTTTAATCAATTGCTATATTACCGTAAATTTATATTTCTGTGTTTCAATGGGTATGAAGTATACCTTTAGAAATAAATTTGAACATAGCTTTTCGACATCCTGATTAAACTTGTAATGTCTAGAGTCTAGTCCTGCTAGCACGAACTCGGGTTGCTTTGTACATAAAACTAACTGTCAACCTGAGGTTACAATCATTGGAACCAGCAAGAGTTCCATATGTACCCCCATAGAAGTTTATACTTGTACTTTAAAGGGGTAACATTATGGAACTCCTTTGCCGAAATGAACAACAACCCCACAGCGCAGGTTTGATGGGGGTGTGTGACGGGGCTCAAGGCTGAGTATTGGGTAGCGACTTTAAATAGTAGCCAAACAAAATACATGTGATATGAAACGACATACATAATGATATGATCACGCAAAATGAGCTGGAAGTCAAAAGCGCTGAATTTGAGCTATCCGTAAATACGGGCAAGTTTCTTTTCTTCCAGTTATTTGCTTAATCGCGGTTGATATTACTTGGTCACATTCCCTTTTGGCGGAATTAGAGCAATTTGACTGGCAGCACTAAAATAAAATTTGTATTCTCGTTGACAATCGGACTGATTTTTGCTCATATCAACTGTTTACAAATTAACCTACTTTGATTTCGGCAGTCGTGATGATTGCGATCTGATACCTTTAAACTGGTTAACTGGGCCTTGCAGAATGTATGTTTGAGTTCAATATGCCCTCAAATGAGTGATTGATAAGATCAGTGCGGACAACTATTTATATAACAATAAGCTTGGGTTATCGAATACAGTTGTAATATATTCCAAATAAATGACTGACAAGATGTATTATGAATATCAATGGATTTAGAGACACTCAAAATCCATCACTCTTTTTTTAAATTCTAAATAATCCCAGGAATTTTTAATATTTCCGTGCTATAAAACTGTTTATAACACAAACACACAAGGCATGTATTTGCCTTCCAGATTATTGATCTCTAAAGAAGAACTGGCAACTTCTTAGAATGGTGGTGGATGTTACAAATCATGCCAGATTAAAAAAATTGACCTTCATAACATTCTAGCTAAATATAGTTGGGATACATTAATTTTACACCCTGGTTCTGGATAGGCATCGTGCAATGGGAAGGGTATGTAGGCCTATATTTGGTGTTATCCCACACTTTTTCTGAAGATTTTTTTGTAAACGCTAAGATAAGGCTTATAGGTTATAGGTTTAGGGCTAGCAATAGGTTTAAGGCTAATATGAGGATAAATAATAAGAAAAATATATTTTCTGTAATGACATAGTTACGCTAGAAAGTTTGTCAGCACAGGGAGGGAATGATGGTTCACAATAAGAATGGCATATTATGCTCCAGGGGTTGATTTTTTTTAGAAATTCCTAAGACATCATTGGGTACTGATTTCAGAAAATTACCCGAAAATGGTTGATTAGCCATTTTTAGGTGAAAATTACTAGGGTAGGGGTTTCAGAATTCCGAACAAGGACCTGTCAAAGCATTCACGTGTCCCTTTTCAGAACGATTTGGCCTAGAAAATGTATAGAATTTGACAGTGGTTTACAATGGGTTTGACACGTAAGTGACCAAAGGGGCGTCTTATGGAACCCTTATATTTTATTCTCATCATCAATTTAGGATGAATTTTAGTATAATTGTATGCATGTGTGACTTTTGAATGTACTTCTTTTTTTCATTACAAAAAGCTTAAATTGCCTTACTGTTCATAATACTTAGCGGAGGATTGGAGAACCCTGTGGATCCCTAGGTCCCCTTTACTCATAACTTTAACATTTCTTTCTATTCGTGCCCACATGCGCTAAGTAACAATGATGTCTAGAATACTACTAAAATGAATCTGTTGTCTGCCAGTCTGCCTGTCGTCTGTCTGTCCCGGCTATTGGTTCGTTATGCTTTGACTATCGGGCTAATATTTGGCACAAAAAAAAAAAATAAAGATAGGGGAGGCATCTGACCTTTGTTGTCAGTGTTTTCAAGTGATTTTCAAAAGGTCAAATGTTTTCAAAGGTCACGGTCATTTATAGGCCAGTTGGCGTGGAATGCCCTATGACCCCGATTTTGTCCAAAAGGACCGCTGGCCGAGCCAGAGCAAACTGTGGTCAAAGTTCACACACGTAGGTCAAAAGTCACACGGGAAATGCACTCGTACTAGTAAAATAATTAAACCCATCATAGGTGCCTGAAACAATTTTCACTCATAAAACCACCCCTACGCCCGCCCACTGTCCCGTCTAAGATCCAACTCGATGGGAAAACATGCCTAAAATAACGAGTTTTTCGATGCAACCGAGCATGGGGAAAACATAAATACATCCACTTTATCATTTGCATTATATATACGCGATAGAGTCTCTAGCACTCTCTCTATATGTTAAATAAATACTATACCATCACTCCTTACTATTATTCCTTACAAGAATAGGCTATGGTTGTATAGCTAGACAACGATTATATAATTCTAAATGTAATACAGTCTATAACAGACAGCATCACCCATTACTCTTCATTTGAATATGGTGGCATTTCTGTAGCTAGTATCACAGGATAGCAGGCCTCAAACCACCTAAAATAGCTCAAAAAGGGTGGAAATCGATTTTGCGAGCGGAGCGAGCCAAAAATTAGAGGTTTTTATGCTATTTTGTTGAAAAAAGGTTCAAATTTTGGTAAAGAGGTCACTTTTGCCATGTTCACCACCCCCCCTTTTGGAGGAGGGGTGAATTTGGGGGAAAGATCCCATTTTAAAAATCCCCCCTCACCTAAAAAAAAAAATAATCTTCACGCTTTATTACCTATACCTAACATAAAATTACAATTTGGAACAGAAAATTTAATAAACAGTGACTCAAAATAATACAACAGTTTTGAAAGAAGGTAGTATTTATACGCTGACCGTTATTATATTATATTGTAATGTAAGAATATGAACTATGAAAATCATTTTACCTATAAAATGTGTTAAATAACGTCGTAAGTAACGTCATTAAAAAATGCAAAATCTTATTTTACCTATCATTTTTAAAAATAGTTTTTAAAACTCTTTTCCTCCTTTTGTATTATATTTAGTTTAATTTGAAAAAAAAGTACTACACATACATATATATAATATATATATATATATATATATATATAATATATATATATATATTATATATATATATTATATATATATATATATATATATATATATATATAATATATATATATATATATATATAATTTTAGCATCTTCTATCAGTAAAGTCATGTAGTGTAGTGGATAAGGTTTAGGACTAGTAATCTTAAGGCCCTGGTTCGAATCTGTGTAAAGTACATGTATTAAGTTTATTCATATGATAATTAAGTAATTGGTGACATTAGAATGTGTACATTACCATATACAACAAAGTGTATAAACTTGTTTAAATCTTTATTTCTTCACTTTTTCCCTTAGCTTTGTTTATTGCATTTTTTCTCAGAATTGTTTGCCTGAAATATAATTTTTTACAACCACGTGGTAACGTAAATACAACGTTTGTATGATGCCATAGCTACAACGTGAAAATTTGGTCAGAGGATTGTAATAACGTTTTAATTCTTAATATTGCTTAAACAAGTCAAAAACCAACCATAACGTTGAAGCTGAGATTTTACGCCGTTATTTTACGTTCCCTGCAATGGTTTCGTATTTTTACGGCTCCAATTATTTTACGTTCTGAATGTAGTGAGTCCCAGCTGCCAGTCAGATGCCTGTTTTTTACAGGTTTATTTTTAACAGTGTACGGACTGCATAAAAGAATGTAGATTTGTATGCTTCTTTTTAATACTGTTAACTGATTGTAGCATCAACTAATACTCTTTATAATAATAATAATGTGATTGCATTTTCTGTCACTAGCATTATAAATTATTATATAATAATACTGCCTACTGGCAGAAGCTTCTGTTCATTAATAATATGATGTGATGACATTCTCTACCAGTATTATCATACATTGAGGGGTCTGTCTGATGCAACCCCATTTGTCCCATTTTGAAAATCTTAAACATAATTATGTCAATGTATCTAAGCACTGGGTCTCAAGGAGCTATTTGTTTCATTAACCATTGGCAAAATGGGAGTTTCCTTTGTTTTTACCGGTGAGCCCAAGTCTAAGATCTTATTTTCATAATACAAAATGATAACATATACTGCATATATAATTACAAACATTAAACGTATTCTGTTTTTTTATCACTGATCACTCGATACGTGATAAAATCCACTGAGTATAACACTTTATATGTAATACAGTCTTCCGTAGATAGCATCACCTATTAGGCCATACTATTTATATTGTGTGATGCAATCGCATCTTTTCTAGCTAGCAGTTAATCAATTACATTAGAATGCTGTATGCCCAGTAGACCGTATTACAATTTTATTTTACATCATTTGTACCTTGTACACTATACTGGCATAGCAGCATCTGTTTATTTAACCCCCGTCTTACGGGGGTGGAGGTGGTTACTACCCCTATAGTGAACTTTCCTCCGGTACTAAATGCCAAAAGATTTCGTAAAATTCTTCGAGGTAATCATTTTCTCATGCTTCCCGGTCATTTTAGCGAAAATAAATTGTACCCAATATCCCTAAAGTATTCCATCTGTGAAAAAAGTGAGCTGATTTTAAACTGATTTTTAGGTCTAGGGTGTCAACATTTACCCAAAAAAAGTGAGTTATCGTAGGCGGTGGGGAAATTGGTTTTTCGGAGTCAAAGGTCAATAACAGGGATCAAATTTTGAAATTGATTCAATCATATCGAAAAGTATACCACGTAATATTTAATCATAAGGATTCCAAAAGGTATAGTTTGTACTATCTTCGCTGAAAGTTTTGGAGTTATAGGCTAAACACAGCAAAATCAATAAAAAGGATCATTTTCAGTGGTACAGCGGGTCAATTAAAAATTACTTACAACTCCGATTGGACAAAAAATGGTGCAAATTATAGATGGAGCTCATAGGATAAAAATAAGGAATAGTTTTGAGTGTCTTTAACTGCTTACTTACCGAAGTAGGGGAAACAAGTCAAGCCCCATTGAATGCAATGGATGTTGACCTTTGGTGCCCTACATTGGGACCTAAGCATTTAAGACAGTCAAAACTATTCCTTATTTTAATCCTATGAGCTCCATCAATAATTTGCACCATTGTTTATCCAAATCGGAGTAATTTTAAAATTTGACCCCTGTACAACTTGAAATTTACCTTTTTGATTGATTTTGCTGTTTTTAGCCTTAGCCTAACTCCAAAACTTTCGCCCCCAGATAGTACAAACTATTCCTTTTTGATCCTTATGATTAAACTATTAACTTGGTATACTTTTCACATGATTGGATCAATTCAAATTTGACCCTGTTAATATTGACCTTTGACTCCCGAAACCAATTTCACCCACCCCCTACGATAACTCACTTTTTTGGTAATGTTGACACCCATACCTACAACATCATTGTAAATTAGCTTTTTCAAAATTTTCACAGATTTGCTAAGAATATGTTGACTTTTGAGTTACTACCAAGAAACAATGTATGGTACATTTTTTAAATACTCTTAAACTCTATGTTTATGTACATCTTTTTAGCGCAAAATTGGATGGCAATCTTGCCGAATCGTAGGCTTTATGACGTCATTGTGGACGCCATACTAGGTATATTTGTACTTATTTGATACCAATGGAAGAGATATCCACTGGTATCAAAATCTAAGCGTCGATTGTTTTTTATAACAAATTCCGAGGGCAGTGGTAACCACCCCTAGGTAAACTGTGTTACAAATAGGCCTGGAAAGATGAGGGTTAATAATACAATGTAATAATAGTCTATGGTAGGTGGCATTACCTATCGCCTTTATTATATAGATGATGCGACATCAATATTTACAAACACAGGATAGCGCCTGGTCACGGATATGCTAGATTTAATCGATCACTACTACTGCACTATAAAAGCAAAATTGCAAAAACACTTTTCGTTTATAATAGGAGTTCCTCCATACCACCGACAGTGAATTGTTACTTGCCTGGCATGGACATCACATAATCTACAAGTTACAGCATCTACAGCAGATATCTACATACTAATTTAACATGCGATACTGTCTACTGCAGACTGCCATCGCATTTAACACAGATATTATGATAATGTGCAGTATAGTATTTTGTCAGGGAGGATGCTTTCAACTGTAGATAGCATTACCTATTATATCACACAACGAGTCTAGCATCTACTGCCAATAGCACATGTGATTGGATCTAATACAGAAAAATCTGTTTTTCAATGTGGTATGTCCCTTTGTCATAGTCTACATATATCTTTATGATGTACTATTCTACATGTACTGCAGATAGATAGTATTGTTATTTCATATCCAATCAATAGTTGTCTATTGCAAGATAAATTTCCATCCTTATGTGATAGCACCTCCTCTTCATATCACTTATCAGTGCTATGTCCATCCACTTTTTTCTATGAGCCGATATCAACATCAGGAAGGCACTGAATGAAAAGCCCTAAACAGATGAACCACATATGGAATCCCATATTTCCGAAAGTAACTTGAAGCTTTCACAGTAACTGTAGAATTAGTCCTTACTGGGTGTGAAGCATGGTCATTACCCCAGTTCTGGAGAGGTTCTCTCAATGCTGTTACACCAAATGCTGAGGACAGTGCGTAACATCAACTGGAGACAACGGCTTCATTTATAACTCTGTGGCTTTATGGTGAACACCTAAGGTGGAGACAAGTAGCCACAAGAAGGATGCAGCTTGCAGGCCCTGTTACCGCCACCCTGATCTGTATACCAGCTAACTCGTTCTTGGAAACGAAACACATGGACATCGGACAAGGTGCGGACAACGAAAACTTCCTGTAGACATCCTGAAAAGGGACGCAGGAGTGGTAACACAAATGAGCCTTGCGCATCAGTCGGAGTATGATTGGATGATCCGTGCTAGATCCCGGCTTAGTAGTAGTAGTAAGTAGTGTAGTCATGACATTTCCATTCACTTCTGCCTCTAGCTATCTAGTCGACGTGCTGTTCCCATGTATGCAGTTAAATCGCTCTCCTCTTTTTCTTTTGTCTTTCCATTTACGGCTGTCACTCTTTTATCTTGCATTCTTGCTACATGCCCAGCCCATTTCCACTTACTTCTCTGATTTTCTCTATGATACTTTCACCCCGATTTCTCCGAATTACTCCATGTTTTATTCTATCTCCTAGGGATAGTTACAGCATCTGTCTTTCCATACTCTCCGATTTGTGAGTTTTTCTTACCAGTTCTCTTGTATGACCATGCTTCTGCTCCATAAGTCATTGGATCGTATACACTGATTGAACAATCTTTTATGTTAGTGCTATAGTAGATTCAACCCATCGGTCACCTCTAGTACATTTCTGAATGTATGGCATTGAAGAGGGCATGTGCGTGGTTGGAAATTAAAATTCCACACTACATCTATTGGCAACATGTAGTCTGATAGCATAGAAACATCAATTCTCTGCCCTAATTAAAGCATTTAGATGACGTGAACATGAAGGACACTTATCTAGTTCCTCATGAAACAGGTGAATTGGGCCCACATATTTTTGTCTTTTTCTGCCTCCCGCTCCCAACTATCGACTGTCCAAAACTTTTCCCTCTGGTGACTCGATGGGTTTGAAGCTACTATAGTGGTAATTTCCTTTGTCAAAATTGTCTTTGTGTCGACCAAATTTCATCCACCCTGCTTTAATTCATCACATCACCTCTTCTTCGTGGTGTCTCCCATTTTCATGTTTGTCCAAGATAGTTATACATCACCTCTCTATCTTCCTTCCCTCTATTTCAATATCTTTCTATGTCTCAAAATTGGTCATGTACTTTGTTTTGTCCTTGTGCATGGTTAGACCAATCAGCTTGCTTTGTTTGTTTAAGCTGGCTAACTGTTTTTTTCATATCTTTAATAGATGTTGAGATCACTTCCACATCATCAGCGAATCGTAGGTCTGTGAGAGGTTCTCCGTCAATATCTATTCCACCATCTAAATTGGCCTTTTTAAACACTTCTTCTATAGTTGTAGAGAATATTTTGGAGACAGGGTGTCACTCTGCCTAACAGTCCTGGATACGTCATTACCGATATGCAAACATAACCTTCTTCGACATTCACCCTTCTGAATGCCTCGAACATTTCCGCATGTTCGACAGAGTCGAATGCCTTCTGGTAGTCAACAAATTGGCATAGATGGAGTTTGTATTCACAAGCTTTCTCAATCTGTTGATTGATTGCTTGTAGGTGGTCTGTTGTTGAGAAGCCAGCTCTGAAACCAGCTTGTTCTATGGGTTGGTTATTGTCGAGAACATCGTTGATTCTGTTCTGAATTACTTTTGTGAAGATATTATATCATATGTGATTGGATCTACTGCAGCTATCATGTGGTACTGTCTTTTGCATATAGTCTTACATATCTCTTTATGTTGTGCCAGTATCTACTGCAGTATCTGTTAGTTAATAATTCAATGTAATATTGTCTATTGCAGATGGCATTCCCATTATATGTGACAGCACCTACTCTACATATCATATGTGATTTTAAATTAAATTTTCAACCTAACACCATAACCACATGATGTGATTTTAAATGTAATACACTCCATTGCAGATGACATTACTTATCACCTTTATCATAATTATAATGTAATAGCATCTACTGCAGATTCCAATTTTGTGATTTGAAATGCAATGCTGTCCATTGCAGATGACATTACCTATCACCTTTATCATAATTATAATGTAATAGCGTCTACTGCAGATACCAATTGTGATTTAAACTGCAATACTGTCCAATGCAAATGACATTACATATCACAATTATAATGTGATAGCATCTACTACAAATACAATGTGATTTGAAATGTAATACTCTCTACTGCAAATAACATTACCTATCAAGTTATCATATGTTGATGTGATAACATCTACTGCAGATACCAATTATGCGATAAGAAATTAATACTGTCCAATGCAGATGAAATTACATATCACCTTTATCATATATGATGTGATAACATCTACTGCAGATACCAAAAATACGTGATTTTAAATATAATACTCTCCAATGCAGATGACATTCCTTATCACTTTTATCATAATTATGATGTGATAGCATCAACTGTAGCTATCATTATTGATTTTAAATGTAATTAAGACACACGGTAGTGTGTCACCAAGTTTCATTTGTAACGATAATTAGTGGCAAATAGGAAACTTTAAAAAACGGTCTCACAGACCTACAGCCTTTATTACGAAACGAATATTGGCGAAATTTAGTACATTATTTCTATTTATCCTCATGATGTGCCTTTTACTGCTAAAATTGAAAATAATTGACTTCATGCCAAGAAAATGATGCTTAACGGGATTCTTTTGTTCAACATCATTACTGAACCATCATTTACTAGCATATACAACAAATCGCGTCGTATTCTATAAGCTTCCTCCGTGGCGCAGCGGTGTAAGCGATAAGCATTATTGGTTTTACTTTTGGATAGTCTGTTGTTGTCAGTTCGAGTGCGGTGGTGGCCCACCACTTTCGGCATATTAAAATTATGCTAGTATTCAGTTCTGGTGGTCATTCTCTTTAATTTTTGTTATGTAGGCTAACGGTCACCCTGACGCGGAATCGAAGTATAATCAATCTAAAATTGTACAGGGGTGCTTTTCAGGGTTCTTTTACGCGCTTTTCCAGGAGTTTTTACCAGTTTAAATGTTTCTGAGTGATGCTGAGTGGCATCTTTATAAAATTATACGCTTATCGTAAAAATTAACAGGCGGTTTCCTTAATTGTAATGGCAATATAATTGATACGTGGTCTCTTGGTAAATACGTCTTACTGAATGCAAAGCAGTAACTCATTCTTTCTTTTAAAAACGTAAAATTAACAGGTATAATATCAACAAAAGGAACTAAAATACATTTCCATTCCACAATTTCAATGCCCTTTTTATCTATCTTGTTGTGAAAAAGGCCTAACTTCAGAAACCTACAATCTGAAATACGTCAGTAACTGAAGGAGATAAAATGTCAAAAAAGCACTAAACGTTTTATTTTTCAAGTATAATAAATTTTATATAAAATCCATTTTTTGATAGCCATGGCACTTCAATCTCTTCATATTTGATTACAAATTAAGAGCATTATTGACAACCAAAAAATGACCTGAATTCGAGAAAAAAAACCAAGTCGCGTCCCCCCCGAAGACTTTAATTATAAACGCTGTACAATCCTAACTACACAACTTTGCTTTACTTACTTCAAGTTAAAATCACAGATCACTTCCCAGGTCTACAGCGATACAACATACACCGTAAATGTCAAGAATCACCCCACTCAATTGAATGTCTAAACGGTTCGTAGAAACAAATTTTCCTTGCAAATTGACCAACTTCTAATTGCACATATTTAATGTTCACCAAATACAGGAAATCTACCACAAAAACGTTGGCCAAACGTAAAAAAGCACCAAGTTTTAAAGACGACCCTATAAAGTTAAAATAAATTAAAGATAGCACCAAGTTTACTCAAGTGCGTCTGCCATTGTCAAACTTGGTCCCATTTCGTTCTT
Organism: Ophioderma brevispina; assembly: GCA_023653785.1. Classification (NCBI taxonomy): domain Eukaryota; kingdom Metazoa; phylum Echinodermata; class Ophiuroidea; order Amphilepidida; family Ophiodermatidae; genus Ophioderma; species Ophioderma brevispina. The sequence goes on from JAMKCH010006300.1 coordinate 31,526, forward strand.
CTAAAATTCAAAAGAAGTGCCCCTTTCCCATCTATCTCACCTCCTACCTCCTAATATAATTTTATATAGATTTCATGCTTGAGGCGCTGATGTAAAATAATACCGATTCAAAACATTTTCACCTCTTCTTGTGAGGCAACCACAGCAGCGGGAACTTTCCTTTCGTCTTTAGTACTCTTCTTCATACCTCGAGGAATATCTCAGGTAAGACTGGTACAAAAGTCCGAAACATAATGTGACTTGAACTTTCTACAGAACTCATACCACATACCTTCAAGAACAGCCGACTACAGATCCGTCGGAACACTTTCACTGGGAAAAGCATTGCCCGCGTGATTAATGTTACAACGATATGGCTTTTATTCCTTATCTTCACGACCGGTCTCCTGAATCAATGAAATAAGACCAATCACCAACAATAAGAAATCAAGCAAGAAACAAACGAAACTAAGCAATTCAACTTGAAAATATTGCGTCAAACAAGACAGCCTTCACACACACAAAAATAGGAATACTAATTCAAACTCAACTGCCATTAAAACCTTAACCAAGACCCGTGGGCAGTGGAATGATTTAAATCAACAATTGGTCTAATGATGATGGTTCCTTTACTGAACATATCATGAGAATCTCAACAAAGAATTCGGAAAAGAAGAAAGGGGACAGTTTGCCAAATGGGGGTCGACGCACTTGAGTATACTTCAATCTTTAAAAAATTAGTTGGAAACACCCACCACAATTTTGCTACATTGCTCACAGAGTTAAGAGCCTACACATCCCTGCTATCACTCAATGAAAGCGCCCGCACCCTCCCCAATGCATCTTACCCTTCCCCGACCCCATCAATCAACTTGTTGGGGGAAGTTTGCAAGACTGATGATGATGATACCCCCATTCACCCCTTGATGGGGAGGCGGTGGGACAGTTTTTTTTTTTTTTTCCGAAATCGTTTCAACGTGTTCCAACATTTTTTTCCAAAGTGTTGGTGCACCCTTCATTTATTAACTGTATATGGCTCGTACTCTTTTAAAACTTGGTGCCTTTTTTACGTGCCAACGTTTTTGTAGATCTGTCTACTACAATCGGTTGTTTTTGATAAGCGATGTGGACAGTGCGATAGCACCCTATCACCTTTAGGTTTACAGCACGCACGGGTGTTTCTATAA
>JAMKCH010006301.1:0-40969 GCA_023653785.1 Ophioderma brevispina
TAAAACCAGAATAAAACAAATAATATAAAACCAGAATAAAACAAATAATTTAAAACCAGAATAAAACAAATAATATAAAACCAGAATAAAACAAATAATATAAAACCAGAATAAAACAAATAATTTAAAACCAGAATAAAACAAATAATAAAAAAACAGAATAAAACAAATAATACAAAAACCAGAATAAAACAAATAATATAAAGAGTGACACAGTTTTGACACCTGGTTTGTATTATGTATACTTTGATTACCGCCAAATAGGCGGACCTCATAACAGTGCGAACTGATATGGAATAATGTAGGCGCAAGACAACGCAGTTTGTATATTATGCGTGGCGCGCGCGATTCTGTGCAAACCCTCGAGTACTGAACATTTGGTTTACTCTTACGCGCGGAACGATAACAACCGAATAATTCCCGCCTATTTGGTGGAAATGCAAATTTTATGCAAAGTCATTACAGTAAATTAATTGGGTGTTTTTCTTTACAATGTAGTTTACTCATATCTCTATGGAAATTGGGAAATAGAGGGCGCTATAACACGCAAGTCAGGAATTTTGCAGACGATGGCGGTCAAGCCCTGTTCAATATAGCGACTCACCCAAAATAATTAACAGAAATTACAGCAATACGAAGTGCAAAGCATAAAGCAATTTCGGTTCTTTGGTGTGGGTCGGTCACGGGTGCTCCCATGGCCCATATATGACCTCGTCCTCGTAGGACATAGAAATATTTAAAAATAACCCTTACAGTGGAGTTGGTTTTTCAGCTCGAACGGTTTTGGAATAAGAAAATATTCCTTGCAACATAATACAAATTCTGAATTTTTCGTGAAGATTTCGCGTTTACGTGTCAAACCAATCTTGATCCCCCTCCCCCTGGAAATTTGTAGACCCATTAGCAGGATTCTTGACATGAATGTTAATGATTTTTACAGGAGTATAACGCTTGCATACGCCTATTTCAATTGTCAAAATTGTGTCGCCACTGCTTAAAATTGTTCAAAAATAACAGACAATTTGCATGGGTCCAAGAGCTGTGCTAAAATATTTACAATTTTATCTTCATTTGCTAGTATTCCATGTGGTGCGTACTCATAGTACATTGATCATGTGTCAAGTTATTGTGTTTTAAAGATTTTATTTTCAAAATAAATATTATTTCAGATGTGTTCCTGAGTCGCAGCGTTCCCTTGCAGTTGGTGTAAATTGGATATTCTTACGTTTATTGGGTATGTATTATGTAATCAATAAATTAAATGGAGACGATCACGTAAAACTTGTTCTACTTGTGACAATATTAGCAAAATATATAAAACCTTGAACTTTGCTGAACCCAGCCTTGATCAAGGCTGTCTGCTAAGAACGGACAAACTTGCTATTTATTTTTCACACTTATTGTATTATTATTGTATTATTATTATTTTGAACATTGTGTTTTCTGGTTTGAAATCAGTGCTTTAGCATTCAAGGGCTACCTTGTCTAGAGAAATAATAAAAAAAGGGACACTGCTTGTGATCTGTTGTGCACACTGTCTCGATCAAGGATCTTACTAGTCTAGGTATAAAACCACAAATACCTGTTGTGGTCAGGTGCAGTGGTTGTGCTACTCAGAGCGACAGACTTGATTATGTTGCTTTGTGGTTTTAATCTTCCCTGTATAAAACTCCTATACAATTTTTGCAAATACAAAAAAAGCCTGACAGACTGAACAAGGCGCTCTGCCTGAGTTTAAACTTATTTAACTTGCTAGTAGAAGCATGGAACGTAGGCCAGGTGAAATTGGAAACCTCAAAGTAGGTGTTTAATAGAGTAAAGTCTCGCCATTTGTTTAGTTTTAGGGAGGGGGATATGCTCCACTTGTATGATTTCTGCCTATGATCTGTGACATTATTTGTATCAGACGTGTTATCCAATGAGATGAAGTTGGTAGAACGCCTTGAACACGGCTATGCTGAACCTGAATTGAAAAATACAATACTCTTCAATTAGGTTTGTCAATTTAAAAGGTTTAACTTACGAATACGAAGGAAGCAATAGCTAAGAGAATTAAGAGATCCAGGACAAGGGTCCTATTTCATAAAATTTAAAATCAATCTTAAGTGAAGTTAATAAGAGTTATTCTCGTTTTAAGCCAATTTAATGTGTAGTAGTATATTTTATTCACACACAAATCGTGGCCTTATCGTGGTTTACAATCATTAAACACACAGTAATTATTAACAAATACAAAATTAAAACGAGATATTGCACATGTTCAAGACATAATTATAAAAACAAAATAAATACACACTGTCAAAAGCTAAAATGATGCAATTACATCAGATATTAAAAGGTAAAAATACAAAATGGCACTGGGCAATTAATTGTTCAGTAAATCAATAAAATATGCGATTTCACTATTTTTAAAACGATCAGTCCTTGCATAGAGCTGTGATATTTGATTGGCATTGCGAAGGACTCTGCCATGACTCTGCAACCTGGTAGGAGGGATGAGATCTTTTGTACGATTGGAAAGAGAGAGCCCTTCGGCAAACTTCTGACAATGATCTGTCCTCATATCAGCTAGAGAGTCCAATTGGCAAAGATCAAGAGCATTTGTATACCCATCATATAGTTTGCCCAGAATTATTTTGCAAGCTCTTTTTTGCAGCTGTTCCAAAGTATGATCTTGAATTGAGGTGAGTGAGGAATGCCAAACTACATCTACATATTCCAATAATGGTCTAACATACCCTTTGTAAACTGAACATAATTCTTGAATATTAAAACCAAATCATTTTAAAGTCCAAAGCATATACAACCGACGATTGGTTTTAGAAACAATATCAGCAATGTTTCTATCCCATTTGAGGTTGTCCTGCATCCAAATACCTAAGATTTTTGCTTCAGAAACAAAATTCAGAGGAACACCATTAATTTTTATATCAGCCGGTACTGGAACATTCCTTTTAAAGAAAAAATTGGAAAGAATTGTTTTCTCTTGAGATCTATGAAGGTTTGATCCCAGTCGGGTTTTAAACCTGGGTCCTATTTTATTGATTTTATCTTAAAAATTCCTACAAGTTCTTATACAGATTTACGAGGAGTCAGTTTTCTTAAATATATATACTTAAGATTAATCGGAAGTATTCTGAAATAGTGCCCAGATCTCATCAGGAAACCCTTTTGGAACCACGTAAAGTTTATTTTACTCACATTGTTTATTTTCTTTTAATCGCTATAGGTACCATACCGGGCCCAATAGCTTTCGGAGCAGCACTTGATAGTTCATGTCTTCTCTGGCAAGAAGACTGCAAAGGAGAGAGAGGTTCTTGTTTCTTGTATAGCGCAAAAGATATTTCATGGAAGCTTTTTCTCTTAGGAATCGGATTCAAATTACTTAGCCTTATATTTTTCATATTGGCCCTTTGGAGCTACAGAAGTCCAGAAGATGGCAATGTGAAAGATAAGGACGACAAAGATGACAATTTTGTCAAGGATGATAGATCTATTTCTAGGAACAAATCATGCCAGCTGATGTCACAAAGCAGTCAAGTAGGAATGTTAGCCAATGAAGATCTTCCTGAATATGAACTTAATGAGGATAATAAACTCCATGAGGAAATTAGTGGGGTGTAGAGCAGGGAACAACCAAATCGAGGGTTGAGAATCAGAAGGACGTAACTCAACACTAAAAGAAATATTAAAGAATTTCTTTAATTCTGCTGCAATACTGCCTTTGAGAAATGTGATGTTTAATATTTTCTACTAAGCAAATCTATCCATTACTCAAAATGTAAACATATGTTAAAGCTCATATATGGTACTGTAAGCAAACATTATAAACTTTAGTAAACAAACAACAATTTTGAATTATGAACAGCAGAATTAAAGAAATTCTTTAATATTTCTTTTAGTGTTGAGTTACGTCCTTCTTATTCTCAACCCTCGAAATACAGCATCTACGACCTCGGTGTTACTGCTTCCCTTTAGAAAAGTTCGGTTCAAATATTACTGATAAACATAAACACCTCTTTCTTTAAACATTTGAATGTGATTTACTTTTTTTCATTTATTTGGGGATAATCAACAAGATGAAACTTGTTTATTAATGTGAATACTGTATAGTGTGTCCTGCAAATAGCTGATTTGCATAAAGAAACTATTTTATATTGGTACGAGGGGTGATTGATAAGTTCTAAGCCTAAGGTAGAAAGAGATATGCTACAAAGTTCAAATTTACACCGTCTACAGTTTCATTCTTCAGATGAAAATTCCAGAAGTTTCATATGTATACCTGTTCTATTTTTTAACTGGCAGGTAATCAAACATTGAGGGTTTTGCCGGACCTATTGAAGCAATTACGCGAGAAAATGCATCTGAAAGAAGGATTTCATGAAAAGCAGCTCTTTGAATCTTTCCTTTGAAAGCGTTTACATCGTAACTCAGGCATTGTTGCGCTTGCGTGCTTTTATTAGTGTTTAGAAAACGGTTGCCTTAGTCTTTAAAAGCGGTGATCATCGATCACTTGTGCCGTGTGAAAAGCCTTAATGTAAATGTAGTGGTGTCCATTCACACCGCTCTTACTGAAGGAGTGAGTCTTTGATAGAGCCTGGAAGACTGATATAGAGCGAAGAACAGTGTGAAAATGAGGCTTACTGTATTTTGTCCAAACACCCATTGCATTACACAGTTTATTCCTTCTTTTTAAATAGCGGAATAAAGCGTGTAAATAAATGGGTGCAGCCGGTGCACTGAACCTGTTTCGTTTCGTTGCGCAAAATACAGTAAGCCATATATGAAACCTGTGCAAGCAGCGACTGATGGTAACTGACAAAGAATGAGACTGCAGTTCTGCATAAATACCACTCTGGAGCGGAGTATGATGCCTTAATATGGTTGACAAGCGAGGCTGACACGATCTGCGGCATTGGTAAATCACAAGTTTCAACAAAACAAGAAACGGACATTTAAAATGTCCGATGCAAAATAGCAATGTACATACCCCATTATCTATGGACTTTGGGAAAAAATCGCAGTTACACTATACAGTGTGAGCCAAAATGATTTGGTTTCCCCGATGATCAAAAAATTTTAAATATTTGTAATCTTTTTAGAATATTTTAGTATACTTTATATTAACAAATAATTATTCTTTATCATCATGTCAAAAAAATCCCGAGATTCCTGCATTTTATTTCAAAGTTGTGGCTCTTTTTTAGAGGGTCCCGAAATGCCGCGTGACAATTTAGTACATTAAACCATAGAAGATGATTAACCTGTTTAACAATGTAATTCACAACCAGGATCTAGAAACACGAGATAGCAAAGAAAAAGAACTTTCTTGTTTGTTGCCTTATTCACCATAGTGAAGCACAAATTATTATATTTATCATAATGAAATTGTTCCAAAAAACCCGTCTGACATTTTACCTTTAGCCAACTAAGGTGTATCACTTAATTGAAACCTGGTTTTGGTGTGTAGTTTCAATCTTTTTTTTGTTTTGCCTATATTTCAAACGAGTTCATTCATATTCCACATCACATTGCCAAACCTTGAGAATTCCTAAACAGAAGTCCCAAATATAATTGCACTTGTTGTTGCATTAATTAATACTCAACTTAATACCTTGCTTGTGTTATACTCATTGAGGGGCATTTATTCACCACTTATCCCCCAGCACACATAGGTATCCCACGTGAAATTTGCGCTTAATTACCAAATCAATAGAATCTTGTACAAAGGCAACTCTGAGGGCCTTTATTTAAATGAGTGCAGACATTTATTACCTGAACCAAAATGAAAAATTCAAATTCCTGTGTAAGCTATTTAAATGTACTTTGAAGTATTTAAAAAATCAGGATATTTGGGGAACAATGATTTTGACTCACACTGTAAAGCGGATGCATGATATTAAAAGTAACGAAGTTTGACGTAAGTCAATCGAAATTCGTAAAGTAGACCAAAGGGACTTCAATCCACCGGACATTCTCTCAACCTTTATTATATCCGCACGAATCTTCCAAACGGCCAATCGACCAAAAGTCCACTATTAGAGATATCGGCGATTGAAGTTTTCGAGAATTATGACCTTGCATATCTTAAAATTTAAACTTTTAGAAAATGAATTTTGTATGTGGACATTTTGGGACATTGGAACGTTCTTCATTTGAGCACGCTTTCCATTCAAGTAATCCTTTATTATCCTTGTCAATATTCATCTACAAGTGATTGGTCTGTTTGCAAACACTAAAAAACGAGTCCTCTGTTTTCTATGTCAAAGGAGACAATGCGCATTCACCTGTTGGCGTACTCAAAGAGTCTGATCGATCGCATCAGCGTGGTATTCAACATGTTTGAACATACTTTGGCCTTCGGAGGGCGCTAGAATGACTATGCTTTTGTATCATTTTCTAAAGTGTCAGTGTCCTCTTACAGGCAAAATAATTGTGCCATGTGAAGATAGAAAAGAGGGATGATGAGGTTCTACAATTTTAATTTTGCTATTTGAATGAGTTTAATCAATATTAATACTCCATGTCAAAAACTACATCACCTAAAATATTACAGTTTAATTTATAATATACCGTTATTTTGAATGGCAAACTGTAAAAGAATGGATTTTTACGGGGTTTTGGTTGGAAATTGCTGCAGCATTATCTTGTAAAATTTATAGCATTTTTACTGGTAACTTTAGTAAACTAATCGTGATAATTGCAAATGCTAATTAAACCCTTTGAATGTACGATAAGGTGATTCTCGAAAAAAATCGGCAATAAGTCGCCAGTTGTAGTCGTTATATACGCCTTGTAAATTGGACATAAATTTACAGTATTTTGCTGTATTTCCCATGTGCAGCATATGCCTACCTGTGGTACGTACACTAGTACATCCAAGCGTTTGTCTAGCGTTTGAAACCCTGGGTTTGTGAATTATGGACATATAACTTTCATAAACGTTTTTTTTTAAATGAAAGAGTTATCTGTTGTATTGCTTTGAAGTTGTAATTTTGATACTTTTTTAGATAAACAGGAAATCAAAGTACCCTAGTTTATCAAGAAGAAAGCTTGATCTACTATCAAGTCATTATATTTTGTATTAAATTTACGAGGCGTTCGACGAAATCACTTTAATTCTAAGAATCGACACTACAACACTGTTTAAAATAAATACTGTTATTTTTCAGTACAATTAAACTAAAAACCGAACGCTTTAAATCATATGTAGCTTTACATGTATCGTTAATCAATTTTCATTAGTTCCAACTGTCACTGAAAATAAATACAAGATTATGTAGGCTACTACTTTCAGTAACGAAACCATAGGAAGAGTATACTAGCAATTTAGTGTCAATTGACGTATCTAAAACTCGTAAAAATAACGACTTCGGGTGTATATCAGAACAATTTGAAATGAATTGTATTCCATGGATTTATTTAATTTTTGTCATCAAACAGATCATTTGCGTCATATGTTGTCACCTTGAGTCATGCACTCTTAGGTAGTTTTGCTCTTATCCTTTCTGTTGTTGACACTGCATGAGTAAAAAACATACCCTTTTGAGGTTAAAGATGGCAGTTTGCCGTCATACTTCTTGACGTTTGGATTTCAATTTCAAATTGTCCATATTTTCTGATTCTTCAAGGGGTGTTTATTGAAAATGCAAATGAGAATTTTCTCATGTTAAACATCTTTCTTAGTGGAATTGAAAGGAAATAATTTCCTGTAGCTACTCAATCAGCGTAATCGGTTGCATTCCATTTATGAATAATTTCAATAGTATTTTTTACCATTATCATGTATTTTAAGTTCAATGGCTGAAAAGGTGAATGATAATTTGTCTCACATGTACTCAAAACCATATTACTTATTGCGCTTATTTAGTAACACGATACATTATCAATTAGTGAAATTATTATCAACTAAGTTGCTGGAACTCAAATAATATCGTATGTATGTGGAAAATATAGGAAAGACAGAGGAAAAACGAAAAAGATTTTTGATGTTCTTTGTTTACATTGGCATATTGATCTTAACCCTCGTCTACCTAAGGGTTGGGGTGGTTAGCACCCCCTTCATGTTTTCCCCGGCTAGCTAAAGCCCCCTTTTTTTGGTGCCAGTATGTTTTAATGTAATGTCAATTGACATTTTCGCTCCTTTTTATCCAAACAACAGCCACCGGGTTAATGGAAAGAATAAGGTGATCCCAAAGAAAAGGTTAGGAAGATCACATTTTCATGATGGGAAATGACTATAGTTTTATATATGAAGCTTTTAAGTGTTATCATAGTTTTTGGGCGCTAAAATATGCGGAAATATCAAATTTCCACCCTATAGTTCAGTATTTTCGCACTTTCTCAACATATGACGTCATAGTGACGTCATAATGGGGATGTTGGTACTTATTTTGGTAAACTGGAAATAAGAACGCTAAGCTATCCTTTGGTACCAAATTACAGGAATCGTATGTTCAGTAACGGAAATCACAAGGGTGTGGTAACCACCCCACCCTTCGTGGAGTTTTGTTATAAAAATGGCTCGGTAGCCGAGGGGTTAATTTTGGCTGTAAATTAATCAGGTAAGTAACTTTTAAACATTTAGCCTATCTACTAGGACTAGGACTCAACCCTGGACCTCTGAGATTACCCAAATCCTAAGACCGCGATACTATCTACCATAAGGTAATCTTAGAATTGATTTATTTTACTTAATTTTCTTTCAATTAGATTTGTAAATTAAATGTACAACTATCATACCAAAACGTGAAAGGTTTTTTCACCAGAGGTTTTGACTCTCTATAAAAAATGAAGTGAAAATAGGCTACTACATTTAGTGATTGTTTATGTCCCTTTCGGGGTTAAAAATTGCTTTTGTTATAACTTTGAAATGCCAACTTAGCTGATTGAATCTTTTTACTTTATTCCAACTTCAACAATCAATTAATTTGCAGCAACAGCGTGTAACCTGAGTAAATGTTACTATTTTTTGCCAATTTACCGTAACTTACTACATGTATGTTTGTGTTATCACTTCTCATTGAAATAAGGTATTTGTTAAATTATTCTCATGAACGTATAGTTTGCCATCATTCAAACAAAAGATCCTTTACTATATGTCTAAAAACAATAAAAAATAATAATAAATAAAATTCACTGGCGCGAATTCAAAACGGATAACGTCAGGCCCTTTTTGCCGTGCTCATCGCCCAGATCGTTGCTTAGACAGTCAAGACCTCTTACAATCTACGCCTGGTAAGAACACATGCAGCTAAAATGATATTTTTGTTTATACCACTACTAACATGCATCTTGTATTACGAATAACGTGCCTTCACAGTAAAAAAAAGGATCCAGAAAAAGACAATACCTGACCGTAATTAAAATATAGTAAATACTTTTTGGGCCAATTTTCGTAGGCCTATTACGACTTAATTTATCAGAGAGGCTCATATTTGAACGTTGAATTATATCAACATTGTTATACACTATTATGGAGTCTCTTAATTATAAGTTTTCTACAGGAACATATGTAAATGTTAAAGGAAAATACTGGGAGCAATTCTGCCAACAAAAATCCCATAAACCAGCAGCTTTTATATATTTCCTATTCAATTCACTTTATATTTACAGTTTAATGATCATATGTTTAACCAAATTAACTGAATTTAACAGTATACTGCACCGTAACATTTTGGTGACATTTGTGGATTGCCTCTAGCTTGGGATGTTCGTCAGTGTTTGTTTTAGTTTCTCTAACACATTCACAATCTCTGTAATAACTCGCCAAATATATTGTTTCAGTTTTTTGATTGAATCATTTTTAACAGTAGACGTTATTTTCAAACAGTAATTATTCGGCAAATTGCTGTCAGTCAAATACTAGTAAAATTTTAATAATTTGTTTAGTGTGGCAAATCGTCTCAGATACATCTACACACATTGTACTATATACACTTCGACCCATACTTCTATATGCCCCCCCCCCCGTGTTGAGCAAGCGAGGAGATGAATCTCGCAATATCCATTGATCGATAAGCATCCGTGTCGGTAATTTTTCAGATACAGCAACAGACGAATGCAGATGGTCTGTTTGGAAGTATTCATTTGGCGTTTGGGTATGACTTCCCAAATTGAAAATCTATTATATTAAAAATTGGAATGTTATTTTTGCTCAATATTTGGTATATGAAAAGAGCTTGTGATTATCGTATCATAAATATGCAAAAAACTCAATTTCGCCAAAATGGGTCGATTGCCTGTTTGGAAACTCATGTCACGATAATACTACTTGATAACACCATGGAAGGTTAATTTTCAGAATCTGACTACATTCAGATTTTATTTTCGTCTCAAAATGAATACTTAACAATCCATCCATAGCAGAGTGACATAAAAACGCAAAGCTCTTTATAATTTATGGATCCTTTTGTGGCATCCTTACTAGTAATACATACGATTTTCCAATACAATTTGACTAAATTGTGATTTATCCAATAAAAAGAAAACGAGTTCAAATAAAAAAAAAACAAAGAAAACATGGCAAAACAAAACCGAACGAAAATAAACTTTATTTGAACTAGAAGAAAGGGGAGAGAGTGTCTTCACCTTTTATGGTTGCGTTTGTGACAAGTTTTCAAAATATATTGCAATAGAGTTTTGTATCAGTTATATGACAGGCCTTGACTGGCTCGACGACTTCCCAGCGGTTTTTTTTATACTATGAGTTGGGGTACGTTGGAAAAATACAAGAGTCGCAGTGCATTTTGGAGATTTTCGGATCTCTTTGAAAGACAGGCCCACCATACTTTACTGATGGTCTACTGATGGTGTTGGATAGTAATTCTAATGGTACAAGACACACGACGAAGGCTACCGCCTTCTTTTGATGTTACACGGTTTGCTATCAGTACCAAGGGTAGATTTGGCGACAGATCATTTTACGTGATTGGCCCTAGGCTGTGGAACAAGCTTCCTGTTAATATTTGAGAGACACCTTCCACCAGTTCCTACATATTTCCTGATGTTTAAAATTTTGTAAAATTCGGATTTGTTAGTTTTCCTTATTATGTTGTATGTCACGTTGTTTATTAATTTCGTATTTTAAGTATTTGTTGTAAGGCACTGTGTTCTCTTTAGAGCGCCATAAAATGCATTTTATTATTATTATTTTATTATTAAGTGCATTGTAGAAATCGCCAAACCAGAATGGGTAGAGTCTGTGAGCTGAGCCGAAATTCTTGGCCACGCGTGAAAAAAATCGCATTACCCATGATACTTAGCGGACTCGGTTCTATGTCGCCTATTTAAATAGCAACGGGGTCCAGTGATTACGCAACCTCTGTGTGAGCGATGTGCAAAATTGCCGACACCCGATTTTCTGTTTCGGGTCCTTTCAAATAAGCTCGAATTTAACAAAGCGGTCACAGGTTATTCCACTCGCTAAATCTAGATCAATATAACGTATAAGTGCATTGTTGTAATCGAAAAAAAAAACAGAACGGGTAGACCTCGTACACAAATATTCATTAAAATTTCTTAGTCGCTCGATTATACCGCATAGGGTACGTTATTTTCTTTTGCACACATTCCTTCGGAGGTTCCATTCGTTGTAAGCTCCAGGTGCCAATGGCCCTGTGCATGATAGGAAGGGTTACCGAGCTGCTGTTGTGGGCTAAGTGGGATGCTGTGGTGTGTATTTGTGCGCATGTGTAATGATTATGTGAGCATACTAATTCGGTGGCGGTGTGGCCAAAACAACGACATAAATATAACCCAGACCCGAAGATTCTCCCGAAACAGCGTAACCAAAATCAAGGAGCCCAAAAGTATTATAATGAGCATACGCACTTCATTATCATAGTTTTGGGCACCACCATTTTTGGTTTACATATCGTCGTATTTGGAAAATCCTTAATGCATATTTATGAACACGCGGTATTTTACGTTCGTCACACTTTAGCGAGTGAAAACAACAATAGCAACCGATGCCACATGCTATCACTCGGGCTCAAATATCTCTTTTCCTAAGCAAAATTAACAGGGGTCATCAGGAGACTTTTTGTGCATTAGGAATGCAGGAATCTTTTTAGATGCATGGTTTCTTCCATCGATTGATTTTCGCATAATTATTGCAGAAAAATCGGTCGATCGGACAATGGAACACTGGGGAAATGCAATTGCAACATTGATAACATAACGCACGACGCACAGATTTGTAGGTGCGTGTGCTTGTGCAGCAACAGCGACAACGCGCAGTAACGCGCAGCTGGTTGCGCAACAACAAAGATGGTGCGAGAGGTGTGAGAGAAATCGGTTACGCTGCTGGCCTATTCAATAACACTCGCGATTTCCCTCTTGGTTTATTATTCCAGCTTTGTGGGCCAAAATTATTCAATGCCTTGTATGCTGCTGTATTCCGGGTATCTTAACCATGAAAAAATGAAGTTTAATAAAGCATGGAAATGTTAATACCAGCACAGCAATAAATATTATTACTTTCAGCATAATATTTCTAGTAAACATATCAGTATAGGCCAAATCATAATTGGTGCATTTCAAAACCATTTTGAAACCATTTTTTTACAAATCGGATCATTAGAGATTTTACCTCTTGATGACCTTAGAACAGTTTTTGGCCTGTCCTGCAAAATGGTGTAGATATGGCACACTATACCTATCGATACATCTTTGAACCCCATATGAAATGTTTATAAATTTTCTCGCTGTTAATATATGCTTACCCCCATCACCACCATCTCAAAATGCTCAAGGATGCAAAAATTGCATCATAGAGGTTTGGATCAGCAGGTCAATATTGCCTAGAAACTATCAAAACATTTTGTGCGGACTCTTTTGCGCATAGTAATATGGTCCTATCGCAGGACTCTCCGGGAGGACTCTTAAGGTGATTACATAGTGTCATGCTGCTTGCTGCTCACTGCACCGGCAAGCCGCTTGGTGTACGTCGCTTGCAAGATCGAGCTATTATAGTCAAGCGGCGCTATCGCTTGAAACTACCTCATGAATTCAAATCAACTCAAGGCGATTTGCGCTTTGGGCAATGCAGCAGCGCGAGCAGCAGGGAGATTGATTTATTGGAAATGACTTTTTCGCGAGGATATATATTGAGCCATAGACAAATTAAGGTGCTAAGGATCACGAAATACAACTTTAATATCAATTCCATACATAGGTACCTGTTGGACCAGTCTTGTGATTGAATATTTAAGCTGACGGTTATAAGTGTTCACAGGGGAGGAGAAGCTCTGGCCTTGTGAAAAGGGCTTATGTGATGATTATTCTTAAAGATAGATGGAACGAGGACGCAACCAGAGGCATACCGAGGCAATCAATCCAAGGGTAGCAAAATTTCTAAGTTGTCCCATGGTGGACCTGTTGCAACAAGTCCTAAACAGGACCAAATGCGCTTTAGGGACGAAAATGCAAAAATGTTATTCCATTCTTCCCCATTCGAGCCAGTGGGAGCATCTTCCCCCTTCCTCCGGTCACTACGCCACTGAATACCACGTTATCAATGGTTGCAATGGTCATACAATATAAAAAAATAGAAAAACTATATAAAATATAATAATATTGCACATTAAATTAATTACCCAAAAGCAAGGATAAAAAGACCAGTGAATGGCAGGAACGCTAGTGAAAAAATTCGCATACCATTATACTTAGCGGACCGGTTCTATGTCACCTATTTAAATAGCAAAGGGGTACAATGATTACGCAACCTCTGTGTGAGCGATGTGCAAATTGAAAATCCGACACCCGATTTCGTGTTTTGGGGCCTTCAAATAGACTCGAATTAACAAAGGGCGGTTCACAGGTTATTCCACTCGCTAAATCTAGATCAATATAACGTATAAGTGCATTGTTGTAATCGAAAAAAAAACAGAACGGGAGACCTAACAAAGATTCATTAAAAATTTTAGCGCTCGATATTACGCATAGGGGACGTTATATCTTTTGCACACATTCCTTCGGCGGTTCCATTCGTTGTAAGCTCCAGGTGCCAATGGCCCTGTGCATGATAGGAAGGGTTACAGAGCTGCTGTTGTGGGCTAAGTGGGATGCTGTGGTTTGTATTTGTGCGACATGTGGTAATGATTATGTGAGCATAATAATCGGTGGCGTGGGGCCAAAACAACGAACATAAAAATTAGAAACCAGACCCGAAGATTCTCCCGAAACAGCGTCCGTAACCAAAATCAAGGTGCCCCAAAGTATTATAATGAGCATAACGCAACTTCAATCATAGTTTTGGGCACCACCATATTGGTTTACGGTATCGTCGTATTTGAAAATCCTAAAGGTCCAATGGACAAGGCTGAGTATAACATTTCTTAATTCTTTCCATTTTAGTACCTCAACGGATCCTGATCATATCGCAACAATAAGATTTTTAAAAGTGAACATCGGGAAAGTGTTAAATGTCAAGGATAAATATCCCCTAACTGACAGGGCTTTCAGTTTTCGCGAACGCGTATCAAGATGATGGAGTTGGATTTGACCCCGTTAATAACGTCAGAGTAACAAGTTGTAAACACAGCTCACACGTGGGCTAACCGCATCGCACACGCAGATATCTCTCCTTGTCGGGTTTCTCGTCTGTTAATTGAATAAAGCTATTCTGTTCTGATTCTCCTTGTCAGTACGGTCGCCGCTGTGCAACCCCTTCGACAATACAGCACATTGTCGTAATTTTAAGGCACCAAATCAAGAAATTATGTCCATGCCATATGATACAACACACGACGCATAGTCACGAAAGACAACTGTGGTACTATCATGACGTAAATATAACCGCGACCAAGATTCTTCTCCATAAACGGTGTAACCAAAATCTAGGTGCCAAAAAGTATTATAATGAGCATACGCACTCATTAACAAGTTTTTGGGGGGGCACCACCATATTTTGGTTTACGTATCGTCGTAATTGGAAAGTTCTTATGGCATATTTATGAGACACGCGAGTATTTTACGTTCGTCCACACTAGGTTTAGTGAAAACAACCACAACAACTGATGCCACAATCTATCTCACACCGGACCAAATTATCTTTTTCTAAAGCAAAATTACCAGGGGTCAGCGGATACTTTTTTGCAGTCGGAATGCAGGAATCTTTTTAGAAGCATAGTTCTTCAATCGATTGGTTTTCGCATAATTATTGGTCTGAAACTCGGCCGGTCAGTCAATGGAACACTGGGGAACTGCAACACTGGGGTAACGATTCGCTTAGCGCCACGATTTTATATGCGTGTGGTTGCGCCTCAACCGTGCCGGACACTCGCAGTGCTTACTCAGCAACACCACGGGCGCGCTGGTGTGTGAGAGAAAACGTTACGGGCTTGGGCTATAATTCCACAATACACGCGATTCTCCTATGGTTAAATATCCCTCTATGGTACGTATGCAAAAAACTGGGCCACGCGCACGTCCGTTCCACGATGACGATCATGACTCGTTCGCGTATTTGTTACTACTTTCGGACGGTCACTTCTGGTCACGCTTGTAAGCGCGATAATCACTTTCATTTTGGATTTTCCTTGACGCGGTGTCCAAAACACATGATATTTGGCCCAATTTTTATCAAATATAACGGTTTTCTCAATTACTGCTTTCATGCAGATTTTACATTGATACCAAACAATAATATGAAGGAGACCATTTTTTTGGCGTATTATAATATGTTTAAAGCATGTCCATGGACCTTTAAGCAATTTATGAACAGCGGGATTTTTACGTTCGTCACACGTTAGCGCGTAAACAACAATAACACCCGATGCCACATGCTATCACTCGTGCTCAAATATCTCTTTTCCTAAGGCAAAATAACAGGGGTCATCAGGAACTTTTTGTGTAAAAAATCAATTAGATGCGGAATCTTTTTAGATGCATGGTTTCTTCCATCGATTGCTTTTCGCATAATAATTGCAGAAAAATCGGTCGATCGGACAGTGGAACACTGGGAAATGCAGCACTGATAACATAACGCGCTACGCACTATTTGTAGGTGCGTGTCTTGTGCAGCATCAGCGGACAACTCGCAGTAAACGCGCCGCTGGTTGCGCAACACAAGAATGTGCGAGAGTTGTGAGATAATCGGTTACCTGCTGCCTATTCAATAAACACTTCGCGATTTCCCGCTATTCAATAATTTTAGATTTGGGAGCCCCACACAAATTGCAACAGAAACAATTTGTTGTGAATAACTGTGAAATAGTTCAAAAATACTATATAAAGGTCGACCAAAATCAACCAGTGGAACATGTAGAAATAAGGGGCAACGTTTGTTCAGGGGTCAAAAATAGAATTGTTCGAATTGATAAATGATGTACAATTTATTGGGGCTCTCCTAAGGTTTAAAAAAAGGTATATTTTTGCCTATCTACGCGTTATAGTTTTAGTACAATATAGGCTCATAACAGTTCCAAGGTCATCCGAGGGTAAAGTCATAGAATGGTCCGATTTTGATCGGATGGTTGAAAACGTGAGTAAATGTGTCCGCCCTAGATCATAATGTAATAGATTGGTGTTTTGAAATCTCTATATAAGAATTACAGAGCTATGACTAGTGACCTCCATAGACACTGTAGCCCCCAGTCACATTTTGCGTTCAATTATGCAATAATATTATACATGGTGCGCAAACCAGTATATTTTCGGTTTGTACCTTGGACGAACATTTGACACCATTCTTATACGAACGGATATATCTGAAAATTTACCCCCCTTGTGACCTTGAACCTATTTTTACTCATAACTATTGAACTACAACCTGCAGATATGGGGCCAACTCTACTTTTTTTTAATCCTGAAATGTACGAACACGTTGGCCTAATTTTGCGACTCGTTTTGATACCGGTTCATATTTTGACCCCTGTAAAACCTTACCCCCTTAAAAATATATGTTCCACTCCTTTTAGTTTTGGTAAACTTTTGATCTGTTGTTTCTAAAGGTATTCTCAATACAATTCTGTTGTAAATTGATTCTTTGCAATTAGTGTTGGGTTTAAGGCAGCAATTCATGCTAGTTTGACTGGCCTACTCATATGGTTTATTTTTCCGCTTTGTGGGCCAAAATTATTCAATGCCTTGTATGCTGCTGTATTCCGGGTATCTTAACCATGAAAAAAATGAAGTTTAATAAAGCATGGAAATGTTAATACAGTAGTATATTAGTACTTTCGCATAATATTCTAGTAAACTATCAGTATAGGCCAATAATAATTGCGCATTTCCAAAAACACCAGTTGAAACCATTTTTTTACCATCGGATCATTAGGAATTTTAAACTCTTTGATGACTTAGAAACCGTTTTTGGCCTGTCCTGCCAAAATGTGGTAGATATGGCACACTATACCATATCGATACATCTTGAACCCCATCTGGAAATGTTTATAAATTTTTCGGGTAATATATGCTTACCCCATAACCACCATCTAAAAAATGCTCAAGGATGCAAAAAAATTGCATCATAGAGGTTGGATCGCAGGATTCACATATGCCTAGAAAATATCAAAACATTTTTGCGGACTCTTTTGCGCTAGTAATCGGTACTATCGCAGGACTTCCGGGAGGACTATTAAGGTGATTACATTAGTGTCATGGTGCTTGCTGCTCACTGCACCGGCAAGCCGCTTGGTGTCGTCGCTTGCAAGATCGAGCTATTATAGTCAGCGGCGCTATCGCCTTGAAATTACCTCATGAATTCACGTCAACTCAATGCGTGTGCGCTTGGGCAATGCAGCAGCAGAGCAGCAGGGAGAATGATTATTGGAAATGACTTTTTAGCGAGCGATAATATATGAGCCATAGACAAATTAAGGTGCTAAGGATCACGAAATACAACTTGAATATCAATTCCATACATAGGTACCTGTTGGACCAGTCTTGTGATTGAATATTTAAGCTGACGGTATAAGTTGGTTCACAGGGGAGGCAGAGCTCTGGCCTTGTGAAAAGGGCTTATGTGATGATTATTCTTAAAGATAGATTGGAACGAAGACGCAACCAGAGGAAATACCGAGGCAAATCAATCCAATGGGGTGTAGCAAATTTCTAAGTTGGCCATGGTTGGACCTGTTGCCCAACAAGTCCTAAAACAGGACCAAATGCGCTTTAGGGACGAAAATGTTGTTAATGTGTTCAATTCTTACCCATTCGACCAGCAGTGGGTGCATCTTCCCCCTTCCTTGGTCACTACGCCCCTGAATACTTCGCGTTTTATCACTGGTGCAATGCATACAATATAAAAAAATAGAAAACAGATAATATAAACTATTGCACATAATTAATTACCAATGCAAGGATAAAAAGACCAGTGAATGGCAGGAACGAAGGTGTAAAGGCACCTCTAGGACCATCCACCAGAATACTATTTATGGATGGCAGATAAGTAAATCCAAAAGGAAAACCACGAGAGGTGGGGTTGAAAAAAAATTAAATTAAATAGACGCCGATTGTGCAATGACAAAATGCTGTCCAGGTACATGTGTCTGTGGATTGAAAGTTTCGCTAATTTGGTTTTATAGAATTCCCGAACTTGATATTTAATGAGAACATGCGGATTAAAAAATAAAACTGCTGTGAGATTCAATTTTGCAGTGTCCAGAAACCAACCAGAGAGGGTCAGTGATGATCTGTGGTGGTGGGACAGGTCTGAGTACGAATAAATTAAAAACCACAAATCGATCTAAAACAAGGTCATAAAGGACTCAGTTTACATTTTTTAAAAAAAGATTAAAATCATTGTTTCCCTTTTGTAAGAGAGAGGCAATGGATTAGTCCTGATGAGACACTTTTTGTCGTCTAAGTCAGAGTAATGCAGAATAACTTGGTGGATCTCCGCTGCACAACTCCATGATCCAAAGATTATAATTAGAGGTGCCGCTCCAGGGACAACTAGCATATTCTGCCTCAATCCTGACTAAGGCAGTATAAAGTTCTTTTTGAAACTTTTTTTTTTTTGTTTGCAGGGAGCATATAAGCAATGATACATTTGATCACACCAATTTTGCGAGTAACCATTTGTGGACCAAAATTTTTATTATGAATTGTTCCAAACAAGTGTAGAAGGAAATACTAATAATCAACGCATCCCTACCAAAAATCAGTCCGCGCGAGAGCAATACCATCATTTTGTAAAAAATAATAACATTTCCTGCGCCTAGTAACAGAAATAATTTGGCACTTAGATGGATGAAAATTAAGATCCCAAACATGCTCCACTCAAAGAGGACATGATATTTTGTTATGAAGATGGACGGTAAATATGGCAGATAAGTAAAGCCAAAAGAACTTGAAGAAAAGGATTGTAACATTTGACTAATCTGCCAAATGGATGTAGTAGAAGAAAAACCATGGGACCCAAAATAGACCCTTGTAGGACCCCCTGATTACCAAAGGGAAATAATCAGAACGCTCAATAAGAACTCTGACTTCCCTCCCTCCCTGTTAAATAAGACTGAAACCAATTTAATGATCAGAATGAAACCCATATGAACGTAACTTAAATAAATCATGTGTACAGGCCAGCATTGCCAGGACAGAACTAACATATGAACTAAAACTTTAAAAACTTGGACAACTCACAAGATTGATAGCAGTGCTTCCCATTTGTAGGCAGGTTAGCTGCCATGCTGTGGTGTGACTTGAACTGTGAATGAATTTGTTCATGGAATGGAACGATCGAACATGAAGTTCATGTGACAGGTGCACGATATTTTTTCAGATCATCATGCATTGTTCTTGTTCTAGGATTTTAATGCTTTCGGAATTCATTAATGTTGATATTTGGTCATTTTGGAGACCAAGCTTGAACAATTGAACGAGATGACCCTAACGTCCCCAGGTTCACACAAACAATGCTTGCAAGTAGAGCACAGTTTCCTGGACAAACGGGAAAGTATCCATTTGATCAGAGTACAAACACCACTAGACATTTCAGTCTTTTAATGGAAATGGGATCAAAACTCTAACAACAGTTTTGTATAAACGTAATTTTCGGTTGCAATGAGCTTCATAAATAGTACCACCGCGGAAATTATGTACCACTGCGCTGATTACACTTAGCTCTGTTTATGCGATGTCTACAAATGAAGGTCAATAGTGCACAGAAAAAGGCTGATAGAACATTACCACAACTTTTGGGAACACAACGCCTTAACCCTGACCTGATATATTTCCAAACAGCCAAATCGGGCAAAGACAATGGACACAGACCGGTAATAGTTATACCACACCTGATGGTCAAAAACCGCCGATATTGTGACAACATACATTTAGATCTCAACGTCAAAACTTTCTTGTCGTTAAGTAACCATTGTCTTTGATGATAGCTATGATAACAAAATCAATTCGATGCCACGGTGCTGCGTGATAGTATTGCTTTCGTTAATCAGATAAGTATTATAGTAGCGAGGGAGCATACCGGATATCATTCTACCGGAACGAGCGCTTCTACTCCATTGTCTGGCCGTGCCCGCTGTGACTCGTAAACAATACATACTTACAATCTGACATCATGGATGTATCAGGTGAAACTCTTGATAAAACTGGCCAGCAAGACGGCTCTGTTAGTGAAAAGACTGATATCAAACATGATGAAGTTTTCGTTGATTATAAGTACGGCTGGTGCGGTTGGCACACTAAGTGGCTACAAAGGTTTACACTCCAAATGGCTACTGTTTTTTCCTCTGCTTGTTTGCCTTTGTACAGGTTTGTGCTGTGATTTGATGTAGAATCCTGGAAATAATTGTTTGGAACATTTGAAGATTTGCGGAAAAATGTCCCCCGTCTCCCTCATGATGCGATGTTGAAGAGTTATTGTCATCAGCAGTCTTGAAATATTCCCAACATTATATGTGGTTGGGGAAGGGTATGTTGAAGGATAAGCTTCCAATTGAGTGATACCAGAGGCTTGTATGTTCTTAACCCTTGCCCGGGTGGCCCGGGTGTTCCAACTAATTATTTTTCTAATTGTAGGATACCTCATTTCCCTACGATCATTCTTGAATGCTTCTTTTGCAAGGATTTGTATTCAAATTGTATTCCGTTCCCCAAATGTAAACATCTCTTTGAAATTATACATAATCAAGACTGAAAAGATTAAGAAAAGGTAATGAATGCTTTAGAGATACTATCATAA
This sequence comes from Ophioderma brevispina, assembly GCA_023653785.1. NCBI lineage: Eukaryota > Metazoa > Echinodermata > Ophiuroidea > Amphilepidida > Ophiodermatidae > Ophioderma > Ophioderma brevispina. Next base: position 21,146 of record JAMKCH010006301.1, read on the forward strand.
ATAGCTAAAAAGTGAAGAATACGTCTGTTAAAATCTCATACAGCCTTTTTTTTCCAACTGAGAAATTAATAGAAAACTGAGAAAACAACAGTATCAAAGATATGAATCCCCAATCAATTAAGTGTTGTAGTGAGTGTCCGTACGGACATTAATTACTTAAATATCCTTATTAGACTGCTTTTGGGCCTATCACTGTAGGGTATGTTCGGATACTTATACTTGTTGCAGACATGGAAAATTCTGATTTTTGATATTTTTTTTTATTTCTATGCTTTAGCAAATCCTCTGATAGCGCCTTTAAGCTTTTAACACATTAAATAAAATATATTTCATTACCGTGAAGAGCTTAGTAGAAATAACTACAGAGCTTTTTGATAATCATATCATGTTGTAAATATTAAAGCAGTCTTTGGTAATAGTTAGTAAGTCGAGTGCTTGTAATTTAAATTTTGATGTTTTTATAATATTGTAAATTATTTGACAATTCAGTTTTTACTGCGAATGCATATTTTAAATATGGACTTAGATGAAGTTTTGACATCACATCTGTAACGATTCTGCTATACCAACGTAATTCAGATGATTTGGCACAATGTATTATTGGATATTGGATTGATTACCATTGTTACGTATACCATTAAAGCATGATTAAAGAGGCCACATATGAGATTATACATTTAATCAATTTCACCATAGCTTGATGTATTAGACTGCAGAGATGCGATTTAATACACTATTTGACCATCCTTATTTAAAGATAATTTGACAACAATGTAATGTTTGTTTGGTGTTGGATTTGAGACCTTGATTCTTATGTACACTCTTCAGTCCACAATGCAGTCAAAACCATCTCGCAAAAAGGTAACATTCGGTCGGATACAAACACAACTTATATCCTTCATTTTGAACACATCTAAAACTTTTTCTCTGTTAAAACATTCGCCAATATAATTTATATGCCTTCAGATTTCCAACTATTTTTTACATTTTATTCACCACCTCTCTCCGAGCGTACTCCTTATACATTTCCTGCAATATATACTCCCCATTTAAGGAACATGGAACTTCCCACTTTGGCAAGTCTTTAGATGTACTTCATTTCTTTAAATAACTTGCCTCGAATTCATCCAAAAGTCCACTTTTTCCTCCACCAAAACACAACACAAGCCCTTTACGGCCCTGGAGAAGACTTTCACACATAACTATCAAATTTTATTAGCTCCAACCACCGCTCCCTCTACCAAAAACCGTTACCAAAAGTTAAATTCCACGCACAATGGCAAAAGGCAGTACTACCCCCATACTGTGCACATCCTTAACTTGCATACTTCTTCCGACACATTTTGGACCTTCAAAATCCAATTACAATTCAAAAGACCTTCAATTCAACATACAGACTAACGTCTGATAATAAACAAGTTCATCTATCTATGTTTGATCTGTTTCTAACCCCATGTCGACTTTTCGTATGTCTTCGGGTAGTATCATCAATGGCTTCGTTAATATAATACCTCACTAGAGAACGATTTGAAGCTACCAAGTAAAAAATCTGGTCTTATTGCAAGTATTTACGAAATATCTTCCGCAGCTGTGGCAGTGTTTATCAGTTACTATGGAGAACGTAGACACAAGTTAAGCATTTTATTATAATCATCTATAGAAGAAGTAATCCTCATCAGCAAAGTCTAATAATTTTTAGCCAGGACTGATTTTAAAAATCTACTTAGTGTATTTACCTATACTGCGGTTTGAAGATGTCTCTGCGTGACCGAATCCCTAACGTCCATTAAACCCACTTAAAAAAGCGGACCCCTTGCCGTGGGGTATGGGAAATTGTTCCCTAGATCTGACAACAATAATACCGCTACCTCCCTTTTGCGGTTCAGGTTTTCTTCTAGGGATGTTTAGGGCTATAAGGGTGCGAGAGCTTGACGCTCTTCGCGAGGTAGGTTGTCCTGTGATGAGAATGTTAGTACTGTACTAATAACTTTTTCACTTTATGAGATGACAGTTACCTTGCAGGTACACGGGACGAGTTTAGACACGATGGATGAAACCTTTGCTGGCTTGTCTTTTCATGTCCAGCTTTGAAGAGCCAAATTCTTTGGTTTGTTGTGGAGGTTTACCTCGATATACTTTGGCATCTGGAACAGTGATGAGGAAAGTCGCATCGCATCACTAACAACATCATTCCCTCTATAGGACCATTAAATTCTCACCCACAGACACATTTCTTGATGTCACCATCAAGAAAGCATGGAAGGCATCCACGGATCTACACAAGCCTACAGATACTCATCAGTATCTCCATCGCAACAGGAGTCGGTCGCTTCAACATCAATATGCACCGATGGGACTGCGACAATCCACCTTCCAATGTGGCTCTCCATCACGACTTCGATCACATTCTCAGTGAGTGCCCTACCCTTTTGTCCACTGGTGGATTGACCTCTCAACCCCAACCAATCAATACAGTGAGCTGTGGTCCACTAAATTTCAACACATTTAAGGACAGCTGCCTCAATACGTCAAGAAGATCTCCATCCCCCAGTTGTCACCCTCGCCACTGTTAAGACTGGTATTGCTTACAGTCTGGCTCTACCCTCCGGCGCATGTTCCTAATATTCCAGATTTCTCTATACCATATCCCAGATTTTAAAAAAAATAAACATTTTTCATCAAGTAGTTTTCCCAATGGCAAAATATTGAGAATTATTAAAATTCGACCAAGTTTCCTATTCGTGGATTGTAACATATTTTTGTCATATGGGATTTACATGTTTTGCATATTAAATGAACATGCTTTTGTAATCATACCTAATACTATCATAACTTGCCCTCAAATCAGCTATCCTTTGATTAAATCATACATTTCTACGGCGCATATCGTCGCATTTGGGTGTTTCATCATGGCCCTAGGTTCGAGTCCTCTTGCTATACCTCATGTACTACCGTTTACCACCAACACATCGGGTCTCTGGTTTGTGAAAAGGACAACGCTTACAGATGGCGTGCAGGGATCGGATCATCAGCTTGTCCCTAATTACTTGTACTTGTTATACTGGCTCAAATATCTGCAGGGCATTGGAGTAATCCGCTCCTAAACACAATCGGATTGACTCTGTTGGATGAAAGTATCACGGTTTCATCAATCTGGGCTTTTCATAGGTGAGTCATGGTACCAAAGTACTGTTACTATTATGGAATGTATATATATACATATGTTGGAGAAGAGTACAGGGCGATTGTACGGGAGGTCAATAGGTTAACTTGGCTCAACCTGCCTCCGAAAACCAAGCATGCAGAGAATACAAAAAATCACCTTGGATGATCTGGAGGCAAAAGGTTTAATAATTCAATATAATTTACTTCCGTGAAAGGAACCCTATTGCGGTAGATCTTAAATCAGCGAGTGACAATTTAGGTAGAACGTTCATATACCCGTCCCCTGGATGCAATTCGGTGTTACAGATTTTTGACTTCCGTGACGTGACGTATGACGTTGTGTAGTAGCGCCTTGACGGGAATGAAATGGCAATACCTCATTTGCATCCCATGGGACTTCTATATGAAACACTTACCCCAATTGAGCACTGTTTGCGGTTGCGCAACAATAAGCCCCGAATGTCCTATCCCGATTGACCTCGGTATCCCATCCCAGAATCCTTGATTTATATTGTGCTGGGATGGGTCCACAGCTGTTTCGCGGAGGGTCAATTGGGATATGAACAACCATATTGCCTGAAATATCGGAAAATTCGCTTATAAATCAAGGGGAATTTTTTTAGTACCTGCTCCTGCTGCTTGCATGTTAAGAAAAACGCACATGTTGCATAATGTTGCGCCAGTTTTGAGACACTTACAAAACACTCAACGAGGTCGTGTTTTTATGACATCCCCTTTTCGTAAGGATAAATTCTTCATGGTTCCAATTCAAGAACTTATGATTCCCAGGCGCCCATTTTCAGTAACTGAACATCTTTTTGAAAGATAGAGCAAGCGGATACAAATTAAATATCTTATGACCGATGTTCATATGTTTTATATTCCACATTGCCGTTCATACAGGTATTTCCGATGTTCTATGTTAATATTCCGCCTTGCCGTTCCAGTACAGGTATTTTTTTGTTTGGGATTTCTTCGCTCGGTCCTGCTGCAGGTTTTGTTTTGGGAGGATTTACTTTTAGGTATTTATCACAGACATTGGACAGGTTGACATAAGCAGTTAGTATGGTCCATATTGAAAACAAATTAAAGGGATGAGCAGCGATATTGCGAGAGAATCGAAATATGTGGACATGCCTTTGTTTTTAACTTATAAATCCAGTGGATACGTGTGTACAATTCCATATAACGCCCTAATATTGAAACAAACCACCAAATAGGAAAAAAAATGAAGTATTTGAGGAAATTTGTCATACCGTCTCCGCAAAATAGAACCTACGGCGATGACGTCTAAAATTCTACAATAACGCTAGTTTGTGGTTTAACTAGCACAGAATAAACCAGATCAATACTGTTTGTGTTTTGAGGTCAAACTGTATTGATCCTGGACCAATAATCAGGCTTAAAATCTGGGATATTGATCGCAAGTCGGAATTTTGATACGTGCGCACGTATAGAAATTACAGAAATCAGAATACAAAAGTACTGGCCTTGTCTTTAATACACGGATTTCAAGCCAACCACTTCCAGGTTATGTTCGTAATATCCTTGCCAGTAACACAAATACAAAATAATAAAAGTAAAAAAAATATGAATGATTTTTTCGATGTTTCGGATTAGCAAATCGCTTCTAATCCCTTTAATTGTAATCTAAGCCCTACCTCCGTGAACCTGCAAGTACTAAAATGGGACCCGCTTACTGTCGCTTTTCGCAGGTGGGGTTATGAATTTTTTCCTGAGATAAAGCCAAAATGATTGATCCTGACCCGGTAATATCGAAAAATACTTTGACAAAAGAAAAATTCAAACAAAACAGGTAGTAAGCGTGTTAATTAATAAATTTCGTATTCTGAGTATTTCATATTTGAAGACAACACAGAGAAATGTAAAAAAAAATACACCACTATTGTGGGCCCTTGAAGGTTTGGTAAGGAATATTTCCATATATGCAATAGTCCACAGCGAGGAGGAGTAGATTGGAAAATCTCTGTAAAGTTTTTTCTCAGCTTGATTATACCTCTTTGAAAGGTATATAATGTACATCCAGTGGTGTGAGAATTTGCCACCCTTTGGGCAATTGATAAATCCAAGATGGCCGCCATTTCACTGTAAAAACCCCAAAAATTGCAGTTTCCATGGACAAGGACACCCCAATGCTTGTATTGTTTTTTTAATACTCATTCTGTTTGAGGTAGGAAATGTAATTATAATGTCTCTTGAAAGGCACGTTTGTATTTAATTTGAAAAATCCAAGATGGCCGCCATGTTTAACGCAGAAAACCCCGAAAATGCCCTTTTCACAGAGAGATCAACCCAAAATACACTTTTATCATTATTTTCTCATCGATTATATATCTCTAATAGGTATACTAAATACTTAAGATGGATTAAATTGTCACCCTAGTCAATTAGAGAAATCCAAGTATGGGCTGCCTGTGCCATAAAAACACTAAATATTGGCAGTTTGTACATACGGGGCAACTCAAATGCATTTTTGTACCTGTTACCTTAACCCGAGAGCCGACCAACTTGATTGTGATGTTTCCGGTGTGCGCTACGGCTGGTTGAGGCAATCCAGCGGCTGTGTCCTTCGCTACTGGCCATATGGAACGAGTGACGCACCGGGGTATGAACCCTAAAACAAACCGCCCTTCAGCAGATTCATGATGATTGGCTATTAGCGACTACTGTGCCGGCTCTGAAGCCCCGATGGAGCGCCCAATCCGCGGTAACGGTAGCAACTTGAACTGTTTGGACGCCCAAACCCGCAAAGAAAATTCCGTTAGGAAATCCCCGTTCTGCCCTACGACGCCAGACAGCAGATCAATCTCTCGATTGGCGCACCATCTATAGACCCGACCAGAGTCGAGCATCATAAGATTCTCTAGTTGACTTCCTCCTTTCCTGAGCAGCGAGCGCTACGCCTCTCAGAAAGTCCCGCCTGAATGTATTGTTTGGCGGAAATGCGCCAGACAGTCAAGTTGAGAGCGCGATGGGGGGTTCGCTCCGGACCGACGCCATTCGGCTGGAGGATCGCACTAGAGCCACTAGTCCCCCACTAATTCTAGAAGCCGTGGGAACCACAAGCTGAGCCGGCCACATGGGGCCATCAACATAACCAGGCAATTGTCGGACCCGAGCTACCTTCTCGACTACTCTCGGTATCTCGCAATGGGAATGGGGGGGGATACATATTACTGGATCCCCACGCATCCTTACCCAACGGCCTGGTGGATCTTTCTCCCTGTGTAGTACGCCGGAAGCTGGTGATTTTCAGTGGAGGCGAAAAAGGTCCACATGGGGACGCTGTAGCCTCTGAAAATTGGGGACTGCAGGAGGTGCCTTTCCACTGACGACCCCTTACCTTCGATGGCGCCTGGCATTGCGTGCCTTTCCGGGAGAGGACGTCGCTAGGAACGTTCTCCACCCTGGGTACTGCTATGCTATTATTTAGGCAATGTCCCGTTGCCTGCACCACCAAGTCGGAGCCTGACTCCTCCTGGCCCTCCCCCCCCCCCCCCCTTACAGGTAGGCCACTACCGTCCATGTTTGTCGCATCGGCCAGGATCACCTTTCACCTGGTCAGGGCGATCCAGTGCCAGGAAGATTGCCCCATCTTGAGCACATTGCTATGATAGCGAGGCTTGCCATGGGCGACCAACGCCCGACACTTTGTGGGACCACTAGTGGGCCCTCACCCCGACCTCTTTGTCAGCGTCCACGGAGGGTGTGAGTTTCCTGAAGGGGCTCACACCTCCAACTTGCCGTGTATGTGTCCACCACATGAGGTCGGGAACCAGCTGCAGGGGCACTGGAATCCGGGACATTGGGTTGGTACCAGGGTCGAGTACCTTAGCATGTATCTGGATACCCCTCCTGCTTAATATGCGTAGGGAACCATCCCAATGATCTGTGCCAGAAGTCAGAAGCCGAAGCCATATCCTGGCTGGGACCGACCTTCTCTCCAAGATTGGCTCGGGCACACGCCACGACCGAGGCCTACTCTCTCTGCGAAGGGCCTCACCTTTGCCCATCAGAAAATCCAGTCTCGCTTCCAGAAACTGGGTGCTCTGGGAGAGTGAGATGATAACATTTGTCGAGGTTGATGAATCCGAGTGACTTTATCAGGTCGGGACCTCCTCTATACAGGCCTGGAGCCTCTGCTCGGAGGGTGCCCCAGCAGATCCGTCTTCCTAATGTATGACGAAGATGAACTCCGCTACCAGCCTTCACGACCTTGTGAAGGTCAAAGGGGAGCGGGCGACAGGCCGGAGGGCAGGATCCGGAATCGGTAATCCACTGCGACCCCGGGGGGCCGGTGGGGGGGGTTTTGCTGCTACACTTCGGGGTGGTATCAAGGGCGATGTGGAGGGTTTCAGGGATGTCATTATGACATCACCTGTGCAGGGCACTTCTTGATTGATATCAATGCCACCGTACAAAAGCACCTTGTATCATTCCAGACTTACTGGCTGCCCACGGTCTGATTGGCTATGACACCGTAAGCGACCATTATAGGATTTGGCAAGGAAGGCTTGGAGCCGATGAAATAATACGAGGTAAACAGTGTTCTTAACCTGCCTGGGTTGTTCTTTCGATCGTCTCAAGGTGATGCCCTGGGGCAGTCAACATCCATCATTTTGGCATGCCTATGGACAATCTGCATACAGTCGCTGTCGGAGCAAGACCGATACGTAAGGACATCTAAAGTTCGAAGTTCGGCTTCTGCACCTAACTATGTTCTCTGCCACCCACTAATGAATTCCTTCAAGTAAAATGTAGCCCGTGCACATCTTCAGGTAACTATCTGGAGGAGCTCTAAATCCGATCCATCTGACTGGTACCAACCATCATTGCTTGAAACGATGAAGGCCAGTCTCTTTTGCCCAGTCGCCGTGCCCAATGATGTGCCCTTAGCTCCTAATTGAATTATGAAGTGATTTGCTATGTGGATGTAAGTTGCTCATGTGGAGGTGAGGCACCATTGGATCAAAGGTGTGGATGTGTCCTCTGCAAATATGACTTGTCCATCTTCCTGTTCAGGCCATTGAGAAAGCGGAGTGTCGAAATGAAAAAAAGAAACAAGTAAACCAAGCGGAATAATAAAACGTCCAAGAATGAGAAACTTTAATGGACCATAATGTCAAGAATAGGTGTGCCATTGATCTGGTTGCCGTAATAAATTTGGACAACTAGTCGTACCTGTAGCAGTACCCATTTCGCGGCGTTCTCATAGTCCGGGAACAATGGTGAACAATAGAGTCAATCCTGCTTCAGGACTCTTCACGCAACATTAGTTTCACCTTTATTCGCTATCGTCTATGGCGCCCCGACTGCTCCCACCTGACTATATCTTGCTTTCACCGTACTTATACTCTAGCAACAATGGTTATTACTAGGGGCTGTATAGTGTCCAGTGCTTAGAAATACACCCCCTACGAGTAAATGTGTAAGAAATGCTCTTGCCTTCATTTATCATTGAATGGAGGTAAATTATTTTTACGAAATCAACGCCTTTAAAAACATGCAGCGGCTGCCATCTTGAATATCCTTTTATTAGCCAATGTGACAATAAAGATTTTAGTATTTTTTTAGTCCAATACATATTATGGCAAGGGAAATAACAGTCAACTTATGGTAGGACTTGTATTTTTGGTGCACTCTCCCAATGAATGTGCATTTTGTATTTCCTACTTCAAATGGCGGCCATCTTGGATTTCACTAATTATTCCAAGCAGGACTCTAAATATACATTGCATTTTAATTTTCCTACCAAAACATCCACAATGGGCACAAAATACCTAATTACCCTTGCTGTTTTGGTTTGGGCCTGTCTGTTGTACAATGCAATTTTATAGTTTTAACAGCCATGGCGATGCCATCTTGATTTCTCAAATTGCCCACGGGTTGCAATGTTACACCCACCTTGGTTCCTTGTATACCCGTTCGAGATATAATCAGCTGAAAAAAATCTTTTCAGAATTTTGATCCTCATGCCAAAATCCGGCTTCCCGCTGCCGGACTATGGTACATATTTTGTTCAATCTGTGGATAAACCAAAATAGTAGGATTCTTTCCAAGCATGAAAGGCCTTAGTAAGGAACAGAAAAAATGGGTAGTTTTCATTCACTTCAGTAATGTTGCACAAAAAGCGCAGCCCTGATTCATGACACCTGAGCAAGGCAACTTTGGACTTATTGCTTGACCTGAAGGAACGCTGAGCTAAGCATGCATAAGTTGTTGACTCATTCTTAAACAGCTGTGAAAATGTAAGCAGTTTTCATTGGCTGATGCCGGGGTTCAATTCGTTACTTGAACCAGGTAGTACTCGCTGCGTATTGATGTTATTTTTTTCGGTTGAAGGCGCTCGCTCATACTGCGTTTTGCTACGGTCGCACGCGCCTGCCAACGTTGCGCTCGTTGCGATGATCGTTGCGTTTAACGGGTTGTTCGCTTGTTGTCACTGGTGGGTGGCAGTCCTTTCTTGTTGTATTACAGCCGTAAGCATCGCGAAATTGAGTTAAGATGACCTTAATGAGAAAGCTTTAAGAATGAAATTTACAGGTATGATTTTGGGAACGGTCCTCTCTCTTTACGACGAATTACAACACGGCCGACACCACTATTTTTTGGCGTGGAAGAACTCGGCCTCCGCCTCGTCTTACCTTAAAATAATGGTTAATCGCCTTGGGTTCAATTCGTCGTAAAGAGAGTACCGGTTCCCAAAACATACCTTTTATTCTCTAAATTTTGACCAGGCGCATATTTTTTCCCAAAGGTTCCCGTTAACTACATCTCTGTGAGGACATTTTTCGATATTCCTGTTCCTTTCCCTTCTCTTTCAGTCTGCTCTCGTCCTTTTCTCTTCTTTATTCTTCGCCAAGTAGCCTACGAAGGACTAATGTGAAAGCACCCTATTCTGGACAGAGATCTGCTGGGCTACCCGCCTCAAAAGCTCTTAAATCCAGAGATGAGTTTCTTAAGCGAAGTCCCACCCCTTGAAACAGTCTCTAAGGGTTTAGAGAAGCCGCCTTGTAGAAAGAAGACAAAGTGGTGCGTTGTCATCTCCATCCTCATTAATAATGTCAACATCTGTTGCTTTGAACCTGGTGAGAGCTTCCGACCTGGATCTGACTGGCGATGTCCTCAACAGTATTGGGAACTGTAATCGACAATCTAAGTTTTCTGTTGCATAAGAAGTGCGGCTACCTTAGTCAGCAGATCGGGACATTACATGTGTCTTCCCCTTTTGGGCGACGTGCACATACAATGACTTGCGGATTCAGTGAAGTCCGCCAGACGTTGTACCAATATCTGGCTAGATCATATTTGAAGAACCACTGCGTTGTGTGGAAACACGAAGACTTCGTTTGAAGATTTTTTTTCTTATTCTCCTTCTACACGCGTCTATATCTTCGTTCTCTGTTCTAATGCGTTCTCTGCTTGTTCATTTGTTTTTTCAAAATTGAAAACTGCAATAACTCTTCAGATACATAATATTGGGTTCGAAACGAACCTCTCTCTCTCTCTCTCTCTCGGTCTCCTTTAATGAATAGTTTGCTTAAATGGCCAAGTTGGCATAAAAACATGTTATTAGTGCCCTTCTAGAAAAACATTCTTCAAGTTTGTTCATATAATACAGCTTGGAGCTAAACTCCCTTCTGTCCCGGTTGGTATGCGCCTGGTTGCTGGTTTTTCTTGTGAGTGGCACCATCGCTTTGTTTGTGGCTATTCCCATCAGTGGATATCCTAGAGAACTCCCGGGTATGTTATACAGGTCAAACCCCATTGTACCAAGCTATGGCTCAAAAATATACCACTTAAAGCCACTTTCAGTCATTTTTCCCAAATTAAAAATGCCCATTTTGTCTCTAAATTGCTAGTGTTAGGCCATATCAACAACTTATATTACAGTCCTTTGTGAAAAACGAATGTTTTTAGACCTAAAACGAGTCGGATCCCGACTTTTATTAGTAAACAAAGCATAACAATCGTCACTATGTTACGCTTAACCACTTCCAGGGATCTTTAATACAATTTCCAGTACAACAGTGCAAAAAATGGACTCCGATGAAAACTAGGGGCGCGATTTAGGTATAAAAGTTAAAGTGGTCGAATTTACCAAGTATACTAAACTGTATTTTGAAGCAGTTTTGGAAATATTGGCATAATTTTAGATACAAGAGACTCAATATAACAATCTCTATTCATCAATCAGAGCAAACAATCGTTACTCCACCTCATGGTTGACTCTTTTAATATTTTTGTTTGTTCAATTAGTGTAGGTGTTGCGGAAAGTTTGTACTTTGTCTTAAAATCTGTTACCTCGATTTGACCTTTCCGATAAAGCACTATATTGTTTATCATTGAATTATAAAATTGCTCTTTTCTGTCCTCGAATTAATTGTATAACTTAAACTTTACATTTTAATTTGACATTAATAAACAGAAACTGCTAGTATTCGATCAAGCAAGGTCTCTCAAGCTCACGTGTCAAGCGGCGGCGAGGAGTTACTTCGTTTTGACTTTGGTGGCAAGCTATCGGATTTCCCCCGTGCTCTCAAGTATCTGTTTGTCAATCCAACCTTCGTGTTCTTGGGTCTAGTAGGTTGTTGTGAAGGCTTGGTAGTCAGTGGTTTTGCCACATTCGGACCCAAACTAGTTGAGAACCAGTTTGGCAAGACAGCAGGGGATGCATCACTTCTTATGGGTGAGTATGGTCGATTTGAAGTTGATATCTGCGCAACTCGAAAATCTCCGCCCATTAGTTTATTAGCCTTATAACGATATAGCCGATTGTAAATAGAAGTTATCCACTTCATTCATCCTCTAACAAAAGGGCGCTCGTTCCCGTAGTGATCGCCATTTGTATGAGTGACCTCGAAGAACGTGTGTTATTGCTCAAAGTATGATCTATATTTGGCGGGATATTTAAATAATTATTTGTTGCACATTCTTATTGTTCTTTTGAAATTCTTAAACGGAGTTTAGTTGACATAGTTAGGCTATGCAACTAATAGAACATAAAGGTCTCCATTAATATCAAACAATACTGAATTAGAGAGATAGAGATCCACTGTGGCAAACATTTTCAACGAGGAAATAGCATTAACATTTTAAGCAAAATATTGATCGGTAAATCCGCTACTCTTCATTTTAGTGGAGAGTTATTTTCATCAAAATATCCAACTTTTGCTTATATTGAAAGGAAACAAGAATTCCAATACCAGCTAATACCCTACGTAATTTGAATTGAAAAAGAAAAGAAACTTGGACAAGCCAAAAAGTTCCTTTTCGGATTACATTATGTCACACTGCTCATATGGTAACATCGCAATCGAAGAAAACAAGGCCTGTCATCTTCGCTTTGCAAATCTTCTTATTATGATTTAATTATTGTATAAATTTTTTCTCTTTTTTTGATCTTACCCTCTTCTTTTGTTCTACATATTCCAGGAATTTGTGCCATACCAGGTGCTGGTATAGGTACCTTAGTGGGCGGATTTATTTACCTTCTAAAACGTTGGAAACTCAAAGTCCGTGTCACATGCTTAATGTTTAGTTGCTGCACTATTGTGGTCGCATTACTGGCGTTCCTAGGAAGTCTTATTCGGTGTCCTCAAGAGTCGAGTGTTGCATTAATCGGACTACCGCGGCACTTCGTAAGTGTCTCATGTCGTATTATGATTCTTTGATCTTTGGGTAATCTAAATTCCAAAGCATGAACTTATTCAAATTATGCAGTTTCACTTTGGAACTAAAAATATCGCTCTCTTTAATCCATTTGCTATATAATCCGCACATGGCCCCGATACCTATCTCTGATTAATTATTTTGGTTTAATCGTAACTTCATCTTGATAACACGCATCAATCTACTGATAACGGACAATCGTGATAGAAAAAAACAAACATAACAAAAGGGAAACAAAAGATAGATTACACAGAATTTTATTGAATTTTGAACTTGTTGACAGATGGGAAATCCCTCGCGCAGATGGAGTCTTGGATAATACATTGGCCTAAGCAGCAGCTGTTTGAAAGTCTCATTTATTTGACAAAACGGAGAATAAGACAAAAAATATTAACGGCGACAGCACTTTGACAACTACGTTGGTTATTTATTCCACTAACTACATCCTGTGTAAATTTTTGATGAAATTCATGCGGGCAAATATGATTTTTCATAAAAATCTAGTTTTAACGTCTGTCTATGGGTAAATATGGCAGTAGGAGGCCTATAACATACAAATTCTGACCTTTGTAGGCCTATATGGCCAAGATTCCCGCAATGGATTTATCCTGTTTGTCGGAGGTAATAGCTTCTTGCACGTCCCTACTTTATCAGTTGCCAATATTGTGTCGCCAAATTGCTTAAAATGCTCTAAAAATAAAAGCGACCATTTGTATGGGGTCAAACAGCTGTGTAAGGGCTGGCTTCAAAAAACTCACGCAATGGTGTCGCCGGCTTTGGCCGGTTCTTGCCGGTTGGAAACGGTTCATCTTGTATTAAACCGGTTTTAAACAATGAAAAAACGGTTCAACCACCACTAACCGCTGGTCAATCGCCGGGCGAGTTCAAGCCAACCCTAACCACATGCTAACCAAAGTGTAAAATATATGCCCCGCCTCACAAGTTGGGACTTTACTTACTAACTTCCTTTTCTCTTTCAACAGATACAATCGATCCCAAAAATTTGGATAAATGTAACTTCTGTGCTCTTGCTCGAGATCTGAATTTAATCCAGTTTGTGGTGACAACGGACTAAGTACGTAGTCATCTATTGCGGATGCAATAGTAGCTCCGACATTTCCAAGGTAATGGTTTGAGTATTTTTGTTTACCACTGTTATTGCGATAATTTGTGTGACAGAGGCCAGTTTATTTATAATGGAGTCTATCTAAAATGACGAAATTGTGGGGTTTTTAATGCAAGCAATTTTGAGTAAAATAAGCAAGACTTTCACAGAATCAACAAAAGACCAAGGTTAGAGATGTTTTCACTATGTTTTATGGGTATTGGCCTGGCAGACCCCGGGGGGGGGGGGGCACTCACTTTTTTTCAGGTAGGATGTGCGGCCCCCATTTCCGAAAGTAGGGGCTTGTTAACTGAAATTTTTTAGAAATTTGCCGAATTGGGAGCCGAAATTTTGGTAAAATTCCAGCTTTGATGCCAAAATTTTCTGAAAAGGGGACCGTAATAACTGAATTATGCTTCGCAACCGGGGGTCTTGGAACTGCTGTAGAACGCTGAAAGGGGGTCCTAAGGGCCGCACATACCCGTACCCGTCTTTCCATGTCATTGCCCCCCCCCCCCCCCCCCGATGCAGACGGGCGGCGTCGACCAGTAGTGCGGTTTAGAGTGTGGGAATGCGAGTACTTACAGGCGGAACTTGAAATTCTTTGTTCGACCCATCCCATCCCAAACAATTTCAACAGTCCGAGTAAAGCACACACCCGCACGCGAATGAACTCGGGAACCCGTATATAGAAATAGCCACTGGTTGTTTTTGCCTCTGCGCACAGCAGTTATAATCTTATCAGAGTCTTATAAAATGACCACATGAAAAACAGTGAAATTGTGTTTTCCCCTCTTCAAATGCATTTTGACCACACTTATGCTCTCATATCTCAAGTCTTTTGCAGAATGTGTCTTTGCCTTGCCGTTGCAGATACGCTACTAAATCATCACTGACTGCTACGGCCGGAAATGTTCTGTATAACGATGTATCTACTGCCTTTATTCATGGCGCTCCTCGTCATATTAATGACATTTCATTTCATGACTGATTTGGCCAGGGATGCCGCAGTTGTAGGTATGCAGTGCAATGTTAATAGAGCAAATTTAAACAAGTATTTCTTGCAAGATACACAACTTTTTTTGTCTTGTTTTAACTTTGTCTTCTGCCAGCAGAAGATTAATCCTGAATTGACCAAACCACCTCATGCAGTGTTACTCAGTTCTTATTGTGTGATACAATCCATCATTGTTTTACCATTCTCAGCTGTTACTGATATTGGCTGCTGAGTTCAAGAGTCCCATATATTTCCATGCAGGCCATGGTCAGTGAATACATACCCTACTTGCAACACTAGTGATAGTGACATTCCCTGCTTGCACTCAATGAGACTAGTCCTAACCTAAAGGTAGCTTATTTAACAGTTTTTTTCTGATTGGTTGGGTCAGATTGCAAAATTTTGCTTGGACACATTAAACTGTAGAATGACTTCTATAGCCAATTTATCTCCAAAATAATCTTTCCAATTTTATAATATACACTTGTAGTACAGAATTAACATTGTTTGTAATGTATATTTTAAACTGAATAGGCATTGAACTATTTCAAATTAAGCCAGACTATATTTCATGTGGGGTAAACAGGCACAACTTTTGTACAGCATATGGCAGATATTACTACACACTAGTGATTTGGCCTTTTGCACTGGATAGGAAGTCCCTTTAAAAGGAGTAATGGTTAACCCTGAAAGCTTGGTGGTGTTCCATGCAATGCGATTTCTACCTCAAAATAATCCATATGTCTCAGAAAAAAGTAACATGAAACTGAATGTCTTTTGTTTACAATAAAGGTTGAATCATTATGAGTGATGCCTTGCATAGTATTCAGTACAATATAGGGTTACAAAACTCAATTTGTGTTCATTTCCAAATTGTGCACTAAATGCAGAAGATTGCCTTTTTAAGGACTGTCTTGTTTTACTTTAAATGGGTTGTAAATTTTGTTAAATGTTGAGAGTTTTTTTTACAAGTAAAAACATGACCTTTTTGGAGAATCGAAGGACGTAAGTTTTTTTTTTAATGACTAACCCATTATAGCTACCGGACAGGGTATATTCCCTTCCAAAAACATATAAGGGGCCCCTTGTCTACCCTTTATTTAAATCGATGTAAATGAATATGTACATATAGCAAAAAAAAAATAATCCTTAGCTTTCAAAAACTGAAAAAAAACAAACACTCCCGAATGGCTAAAAATGGCTAATATATATGATTTATACAAAATGACGTTTTTGACTCTTCGCCAAGAACCGGGTTTAGAGGTCTTTAAAATTGTGTTTGTGCAGTTTATCAAATTCAATCGAGTTAAGGAAAATTCTACTTAGGAAAACAACCAATCAGAGAAAAACCTGTGCCTTTTTTTGTTTTGGGAACAGATTAGATGGTGTGTATAATGGATGGGCATCCAATTATTGAGTGGTTGGATGCTGGCGTAGCCTGGTATCCACCACGATGACGTTCGGTGGCTGGATTTACCTCACACTAGTAGCAATCGACTTTACTCCCTCCTTCCCTGCGCCCGATCAATGCATTCTCCATACTCAACCCGACCGCCTACTATCCTCTCCAATTGCTTTACTTCCATTGCCCTCTGTGGTCGTCCCCTCCTCAAACCGCCCACCTAGAACTCAAAAGCCATTTTTAATAAACAACATGCTCGTCATCTTCCTCAGCACCAATGTACGCCATTCACATTCGCAAAACGGTCCACCGCTTCTTCCAAACCCAACATTTGCATCAAGTCCTCAGTATTCAATCCTATCCATCAACTTCACACACCATCGCTCACCGATCATTCTCATCTCTGTCCTTCTCAAAATCCCCATCTCATTTTTGCTCAAGCCTTTTACAATCCCAGTGAGTTTAATCATTTAGTTGATATGCATAGACTTTTCATATAGTATTGTTATCTTCAAATTTATAGCATGGTAACATATCAACAAGCATAAGCTAAAATTAAGGCCAAAGAGTTTTAAATGAGCAACTTTGTTGTAGTTATTATCACATGATGAATACCTCCTTTTGCCTTATTACTCGTGAATCAAAAAAAATTGTGTAAAGTAACGATGATCTTGACTTAATGCAATCACTAGGTCATAGATTTGTTGTGTTTTTATAAAACAACATCTTAAAATACTACTTTCTTCCAAATTTGAAAAAATTGAAGAAATCGATTAAATAATAAGCCAGATATGACCACATTTGTAAGCACAACCACCCTTTTTTTTTTTCGCCATTTACACACATTAAACGTGTTTTGTGAGAATGTACACTATCAATATCATGATGCCTTTGTCAACTTAATGCTAAAATTTTTCTTAAACTTTCAACTACGATAATCAATGAATTTATTTAATAAAGGCCCAACGATATGATAATCCAAACACCAATTCACCTGTAACCTAGCAATAACAAGATCTTCCCATTGTTTAGGATTTGCAAAGAAGTTTATGCCTTTAATTATTGGCACATAACTTGTATCATACCTGGATTACAGTAGTAGTGTTGAAACCCGTTTCATTTACACATCAGGAATTAATTGGGTGGAGTTTTGTGTGAACATTTTCTTTTTGATATGAAAAAAGAAAAAAATAAATCAATTAATAAACAAAATAAGCAATGGGTCATCATTACTTCATAATGCTATGTCCCGTATCGTACCGTACATTGACCGTATTCCTTCTTGCTTAACTGTGTCAATCCCATTGTAATGGAGGAAAAAAGGGTGGTGCTCCAAATTGGTCTCTCTGGCTTAATTTGTTACGTTTTCTTTCATTTTCAACAGTTGGAAGTATATTAGATTTCTTATTAAACAAAGCACCAATCTATGATCAGTGACTTTATCAGGTCCTCTTCACCGTTCATTGCAACAATTTTTTTTTGATTCACCTAGTATTGATCCTTCGAACCAAAGTAATTGTGCAGATTAGCCAAATGAACAACTTATTGTTAGAAGCTATTATACATATTATAATCGGATTCTACTTTTAAGTGAGAGTACTTGCAATATTGATGTGAAGTTCCAATCCCTGGCCATGTGGCAACTATAGGCCTTTGTTGCAATTAAAAACATATTGTGGCCATGTACAAAGTTTTACTGGCACATAATCGGCTTACTGGAAATGTATGAAAATCAGTTCTTGCATAATGGTCTTTTATGATAACCGACTTATGCCAGTTGCCCTAGGTCAAGGAACAGTATTTGCTTTGCGCTAATCTCTTGTACAGGCCAAATAAACTCTTTTTACCTGTAGCCATTAAAATAATCCTCTTGACCTGTGGACATGGACAACGTAAACTTCTACTGAGATCTCACTCAGTTTTAAAAAACTCTAATCATACCAACCTCCTTCGCTCATTTGAGATTTGTTCCTGGCAAACCAAAGGTCACTCGCAATGGGAGTTAACTGGATAGTCATCAAACTTATAGGTAGGTCTTATTCTCTGGTTTTGTTTATATTTTTATGTATATACATTTTGGGTACTGGTCTGGGCTGGTAGTGGAAGCATTAACATTTATGGTCACTGTAAGAATTGTAAGGTAGACACGAGGTGTTACCACAAATTGGCAGAATCTTCAGACGGTGTATTGGGTCAATTCCACAATGCACCAGGTTTGGGGGAAATTTCACCTCAAAGGTCCTGTGATCCCACAAATCCTATTCTGAACACATAAAAATCCTGATTTTACACTTGCATCAATCACAAATGTCTCTGGAGGTTCTTGAACTTTTTGAACACCCGAGTAATGATATTTGCTTAGAGTAACAGTATGACACATTGCAATGCATTGTTGGGATGAGTCCAACACCATGTGTGAATTCTTAGGTCTGGTATTGTTGCTGAAGTCATCAGAAACACCAGCTAAAGATTCAAGGCTGGTATCTGAAAGGGAGGCGATCTTTAGACCCAGATTTAAACCACGGTTCATAATCTTTCGTAAATGTAGTTTTTCCCGGACCTTTTTACATTCCAGTGTACTTTGAAAGTGGAATATAATAAGCTAATAACCCATATAGGTGGAGATATTTTTCAAGGATGGGCTGTTCTGACCCATGCATGAGAACTTTGCGCACTAATTAAATCACACTTTTCATTATGTTTATAATGTCCTATGCCATGAAGGATTAACACTGGTTTACATTCAGTCTTTAGTAGCTCCCTTTGAGAATACCAATTTAGCAAGCAACATGTCGAATGTTAAAATTCATAGATGTGAATGGAAATTTAAGAGTCAAGTAGCAATTTTGGGGTAAAGAGAGTATTGGTGATAATGCAATGCAATGCTTCTCCACCCCTCCCCTCCTTTCCACCAAGTTACTCATCGTAGCCCTTACGGAACTCTACGGCATGCAATCATTAAAGGCACTATCAGTGACTTGCTAAATCAGAAAAAAATCATCAAAATTCAAGATTTTTTCATGTCGTACAGTACCGGTACTTGTAACATTACCCTGCAAAGGTAAGGCCAGAAGCAAGCTAATAAGTACCAAATCGTATATTTAGTCATTAGTGTCCGAACGGACCTTTACTACAACCGTAATTGAATGGAGGTCATATCTTGAACACGCCGTTTTCTTCTTTCCTGTCGATTCTTTAGTTGTACAAAGTAACTTATGATTATAATACAGATATATCCTTCACTTTTTAGCTATTTCCTCTATTTCTTTCTGCAATTTAAAATATTTGTTCTCATCCGTATGAATCAACTGATGTCTTTTAAATGGTTAACGATTTAGAAGGAAATCCCTATGTGCCTTCTCAATTCTTGCAGATGACACAAAAATGGCATAATGTCATAACCTTATGTTCTTTTATAGTAAACATTATAAAAGTGCCCGTCTGACAGGCCAATAAAAACAG